>LR753306.1:4409651-4439940 GCA_902729485.2 Mus minutoides | reverse complement strand
ACAAAGTTTGGAGCTGAGAAAGAAGGAAGGACCATCCAAAGACTGCACTACCTGGGCATCCATCCATGATCAGCCACCAAATTTAGACACTATTGCAAATCCCAGCAAGATTTTGCTGACATGACCCTGATATAGCTGTCTCTTGTGAGGCTATGCCATTACCTGCGAAATACAGAAGTGGATGTTCACAGTCATCGATTGGTTGGAAGATAGGGTGCCCAATGGCAGAGTTAGAGAAAGTACCCATAGAGCTGAGGGGGTCTGTAACCCTATAGGTGGAATAATGATATTAACTAACCAGTACCCCTATGAACTGTGTCTCTAGTTGCATGAGAGGAGAGACCATTGGTATTGCAAAAATAATATACCCCAGTACAGGGAACTGCAAGGGCCATGAAGCAGGAGTAGGTAGGTTGGGGAGTATGGCATGGAGAGTGTATAGAGGGGTTTGGGGATAGCATTTGAAGTATAAATGAGAAAAATATCTAATAAAAATATTCTCTGAAACTGAATCCAAGAACACATCAAGACGAAAATCCTTCATGATCAAGTAGGCATCATCCCAGGGATGCACAGATGGTTTAATAAATGGAAATCCATCAAAGTAATTCACTATATAAACAACTAAAGACAAAAACCACATGATCATCTTGTTAGATACTGAGAAAACATTTGACAAAATTGAATTCTTATTCATGATAAAATCTTGGAATGATCAGGATTTACGGCCTATACCTAAACACAATAAAAGTAATATACAACAAACCAGTAGCCAATATTGAACTCAATGGAGAGAAACTTGAAGCAATCCCACTAAAATCAGAGACTTGACAAGGCTCCACACTTCCTCATTCTCTATTCAATATAGTATTTGAAGTCTTAGCCAGAGCAACTAGACAACAAAAGGAGATCAAAGGGATACAAATTGCAAAGGATGAAGTAAAAATGTCACTATTTGCACATGATATGATAGTATATATAAGTGACTGTAAAATTCAACCAGAGAACTCCTAAACCTGATAAACAGCTTCAGTGAAGTAGCTGGATATAAAATTAACTCAAAGAAATCAGTGTCCTTTCTTCACACAAAGGATGATCAGGCCTTGAAAGAAATTTGGGAAACAACAACATTCACAGTAGTCACAAATAAAATAAAAACCTTGGTGTGACTCTAACTAAGGAAGTGAAAGTTCTTTGATAGAAACTTTAAGTCTCTGAAGAAAGAAATCGAAGATCTCAGAAGGTGGAAACATCTCCCATGCTCATGGATTGGCAGGATTAATATAGTAAATATGGCTTACTTGCTGAAAGCAATCTATAGATTCAATGTAATCCCCATCAAATTCCAACTCAATTCTTCACAGAGTTAGAAAGGGCAATTTGCAAATTCATCTGGAATAACAAAAAAACCTAGGATAACAAAATTATTCCCAACAATAAAATAACCTCTGGTGGAATCACCATTCTCTATCTCAAGCTGTACTCCAGAGCATTTGTGATAAAAACTACATGGTACTGGTTTAGTGACAGGCTGGTAGAAAAATGGAATAGAATTGAAGACCCAGAAATGAACCCACATACCTATAGTTACTTAATCTTTGATGAAGGAACTAAAACCATCCAGTGGAAAACAGACACCATTTTCAACAAATGGTACTGGCTTAACTGGCAGTTATCATTTAGAAGAATGTGAATTAATCCCTTCTTATCTCCTTGTACAAAGTTCAAGTCTAAGTGGATCAAGGAAGGCCACATAAAAACAGACACACTAAAACTTATAAAGGAAAAGATAGGGAAAAGCCTCAAAGATGTGTGCACAGGGGAAAAATTCCTGGACAAAAGAGCAATGACTTGTGCTGTAAGATCAAGAATCTACAAAAGGGACCTCATAAAATTGCCAAGCTTCTGTAAGGCAAAAAACACTGTCAATAAGACAAAAAGGCTACCCACAGATTGTGAAAGGATCTTTACCAATCCTAAAACCAATAGGGGACTAATATCCAATATATACAAAGAACTAAAAAGCTGGACACTAGAAAATTAAATAACCCCATTTAAAAATGTGGTACAGAGCTAGAGAAAGAATTCTCAACCGAGGAATAACAAATGGTTGAGAAACATCTGAAAAAATGTTCAACTTTTTTTTTTTTTTTTTAGTTTTTCGAGACAGGGTTTCTCTGTGTATCCCTGGCTGTCCTGGAACTCACTTTGTAGACCAGGTTGGCTTCGAACTCAGAAATCTGCCTGCCTTTGCCTCCTGAGTGCTGGGCTTAAAGGCGTGTGCCACCATGCCCAGCCTCAACATTCTTTATCATCACAGAAATGTAAATCAAAACACTGAGATTCCTTCTCACACCAATTAGAATGGCTAAGATCAAAAATTCAGGTGACAGTAGATGCTGGCAAGTATGTGGTGAAAGAGGAATACTCCTCCATTGCTGGTGGGATTATCAAGCTTGTACAACCACTCTGGAAATCAGTCTGGCAGTCCTCAGAAAATTGGACATAGTAGTACAGGAGGATCCAGCAGTATGACTCTTGGGCATATACCTAGAAGATGTTCCAACTGGTAATAAGGACATACGCTCCACTATGTTCATAGCAGCCTTATTTATAATAGCCAGAAGATAAAAAGAACCTAGATGTCCCTCAACAGAGGAATGGATACAAAAAATGTGGTGTATTTACACAACAGTGTACTACTCAGCTATTAAAATCAATAAATTTATGAAATTCTTAGTCAAATGGATGGATCTGGAGGATATAATCCTGAGTGAGGTAACTCACATGATATACATTCACTGATAAGTGGATATTAGCCCAGAATCTTAGAATAACCAAGATACAATTTGCAAAGATTACTGCCTATATTCAATGAGCTAATATTTATGATGTACATGCAGAAAATAGAAAATATTTCTACAAAATTATTTTCTGTAGTTCTTGCAAAGGATGTTAATATGAACATTTAGAATTTGTGCAGTATGCCCATTATTCAATGTATATTTATATCTATCTGTTTTGGTTAGTTTCTTTGTCTAGTTGACACAGCCTATAACACATAGAATATCTCCTTTAGATTGGCTTATAGGCATGTCTATGGGATAATTTTTAGAGATAGCACTTGTGCTTAGATGGCATTGCAATAAATAAGAATGTTGTCTGAGCAAGTCACATGAAAGAAGTCAGTAAGCAGTGTTCATCATGTCCTCTGATTCACTTACTGACTTGTAAGTTCTTGTCTTGCGTTTTCTTCATGATAGATAATAAGTCAGTTAGCTGTAAAGATGAAATACACCCTTTGCTCATGAAATTGTTTTTAGTCATGGTGTTTATTACAGATATACTAAGCAAACTAGAACACAATCACTAATACTGACCTTCTTGAAATAATATTGTGAAAATGGTAGATATAATTATCCATTTTTTTTTCTGTTAGACAAATTTCTAGACAAAATCTTCTAAGGGATTGTGCAAATCATTTAGGTACTTGTACTTAGCTAGTAAATGACATGGGATGCAGCTAGTACCCAAATTCCATTACAATGATTATATTCACATCACAATACACTGGTTTTCAACAATGTGCCAGTAAAGTTTAAAAAGAATATATGACAAGTGAATAGCATACAACCATCTAGCTCCAATTAAGTATGCTAAACAGGCCCCTTTGTCTAGCAAATTTTAAATGCCCCAGTACAGGGGAACTCCAGGGCCAAGAAGTGGGTGTGGGTGGATAGGGGAGCAGGGTGGGGGGAAGGCGTAGGGAACTTTTGGGATAGCATTTGAAATGTAAATGAAGAAAATATCTAATAAAAAAATACTGTGGGCCATTGGCCTGGCCTGATCCTTTCAAACCTCACAGTCCACCCCAGTGACACATTTCCTCCAACAAAATGACATCTACACCAACAAAGTCATACATCCTCAGAGTATGTTTTCCCATGGGCTCATGGGCCAAGATTTCAAACACATGAGTGTATGGGGCTATTTGTATTCACACAACCACACTTGGTTGGGTTCCTCAAATATCACCCACCACTCAAAGGTGTTATACTTCCTTCAACAAGGCCATACCTACACCAACAAAGCCAATCCTCCTAAAGTGTCTCACCCTGTGTCACTATGGGGGCCATTTCATTCAAACAATCACAGCTGCTATTATCTCAAAATGTAGCATTGATTTCAGATGTTCATTTTTATGCACTAAAAACTGAGGATAAAAAGGCATCGTCATTCTGGGAATATTAAACATACCATATTCTATTTCTGTGTACTGAAGATAAAAAGAAGAATTAAGTTTATACATATTTTATCAACAAAATTTTAGAAATGGACCAAAATTACAGATTTACATTGTGAAATGAACATTCTTTTCTAATACAAATTAAATTTTTACTAATATTGTTCACAAACTATGATATAAAATAATCTAAATAGAATTAAAGTAATTTTATTTACTCAGGGATCAAAGCACAATATATGGATTTATTTAAATGAAATACACATTGAAGTGATAGAAAAGTCAAATATGTAGAAATTAAACAGCACAGGGGATCAATTCATGGGTCAGAGAAGAAGCTACAATTTAGAAACTGAATATTCTCTTAATATGATCCAAAGAACATAACATATCACAGTAACCAATGTCAATAGAGGAAATAAAATATATCACCACAATACAAATTTACAATAAAAATAAGGTACAAAGACAAGAATGTATTATTTGAAGACATTGTAGCAGTTTGAATATGGAGAGTCCCGCATAATCTTGGATATTAATTGGTGGTGTTTTAAGGGAGGTTTAGGTAGTACAAGCTCACCTACCTCTACATTGTGCACTCTAGTTATGAGCCTTTAGTTTTCTGTTATTGCCACAATGGCTGCCACATACAGCCATTTTTGTGATAGCTTCAACTCAGAAAATTATTCCATAAAATTGAGTTATAGACAAACCTGTAGAATATTTTATAAGTACTGATTGATGAGGAAAGGCCCATCCTGTTGTGTATAGTCCCATTCCTGGGCTCGGTTCTACAATAAAAATATAGGCAAGTTCTTGGAATACTTATGACAAAGAGAGAGAGAGGAGGGGGGAAGGGAAAGGAAAAGAAGAAAGAGAGAGAGAAGAAAAGAAAGAAAGAAAGAGAGAGAGAGAGAAAGAAAGAAAGAAAGAAAGAAAGAAAGAAAGAAAGAAAGAAAGAAAGAAAGAAAGAAAGAAGAGAGGAAAGAGAAGCATGTGGAAGCCAAAGGAAGCAAGTCAGTAAGGAAAACCTCTTCATAAAGTCTGCATCGGTTCTTGCCTCTAGTTTTCATGCCCTGTTTGAGTTCCTGTTCTAACTTCATTCGATGACTTACAGTGATGTGTAAGTGTGTCAAATAAAAGTCCTTTTTTGCCCAGTTGCTTTCGTCATGGTTTTTCATTACAGCAACTATAACCATAACTAAAATAATATCTAAACAAATAAACTTTGCCACCATCTTTTACAAATTTTATGAAGATTTTTTTAAATAATATGAGTAATGATAGGAATAAGAATTGAAACAGAAACTATGCCATAAATACAAATGCATTCATCTTGAGGAAAATAACCAATCAAACTTAGTGGTTCATCCCCTAGTTAAAAAATGTCTCAGTAGTTAAATTCTTACAGTATAAGTATGAGAAATTGAATTCAATTTTCCAGAACCTATGTAAAAAGTTGGTATTGTCTGTCAATGATCCTGGTGCTCCTGTGGTAAGATGAAAAATAGAGATAGATATCTCTGGGAATTTGTGAGCCCCAAACTCAAGATTATCCTCTGATATCTACATCCTCATCGTGGCACTTGTATATCATAGTCATACATATGAACATACACACGGACATATATGATATCATAATACATATATGAGTGACCTCAAATTTTTATGCATAGTGATAGGAGTATAAATTGTTTATAATCATTCTACAATATTATTTTAGAATATATGTAAAGCTAAATATATTATATTCATTTATATATGATATTTGATATATGATGTATGATGTATATATGATTTATGATGTATGATGTATGATATATGATATATAATACAATATGTCACCCTGTTACCTATTAAATCCATTCTTAACAGTTTCAATACATAGATGAATGTATCTATTTGAAAACCTATTTGAAATTTCTGTGTGATCTGTAAGCATTAACACATGCTGCCTCATGAAATTCTTCCCACTTCATTGCCCTTATTTCTGCCCCTTGCTAGTTCTAAATCTTTGTGATCATTCTCTGATAGTGTCCCTTTGTTAAAAGATAATACCCTATGAGTATCACAAATGTTTTGTTCTCTTATCAACAGAACATTTTACTTCCTTTGTTACATTTTATTTTTCAAAGGACACTTGTAAAATCTTGGGAGATATAGTTTCTCACTCTGGAACAAAGGACACATTTTCTTACAGCTTGGGAGATAAAGGCAGTCTTTCACTGGAACTGGAAAGCAGACAGTTTTCTTGGCTATAATAAAAGATTTAGGTCTTCAGAAGTCACTACTTTTCTTCAGTAATTCACCCACCATATGTGGAAAAGTTAGCTGGTGCACTTCCCCCAGTTGTTTGGGAGCTGATTCTAGGATAACTCATGCCAATACTGATGTTCTGGTTATAGCCATCTGCATAGTAAGCTCTGAGTCTCTTGTCCATACATCAAAGAATTTATGACAAATTAAGTTGTTTGGTTAAATAGAACAAAATCCCAACTTCCATTTTATTTTATTTTATTTTATTTTATTTTACTTTACTTTACTTTATTTTATTTTATTTTATTTTATTTTATTTTATTTCTGGTAAGTGTTAAATACTTCTTTTCTGAACAACTTAATTTTGTCTCTCTTTAAGAATATGTCAGTTGACCTGAACTGATTCTTTTAATTAACATTAATAATTTGAAATGGCCTTAAAATATTAATGGAATTCGAACACACAATTTTTGTAGCACATTATTTGGTTTCTCTTAGGCATTTCAATAGCAGTAGTCTCTGCTATATCTTCTTGTCCTTTTAAATATATTTATTCTTGTTTTTATTTTCTTATCAGTGTGAATGATACTATTCCCGAAAATATTACCTAGGCAGGAATGTTAACTTATCTTTGAAGTGTAAATGAAGCCTCAAATGCTTATGAATACTTCTTTTTGATGCATTTAATGTATTTGATGTCTTCACATGAATCAAGCATTATCCATTCTCCCATTCATAAATTTTGGTCATGCACTATTGTATGCTGTTTATAATTGTAGCCATTAAAAAGATCTTAGGACTTTAGGTTTTTTTTTTTTTTTTTTTTTTATTTTATCCAGTCTCTCGTCTCTTCTACTGGATTACCTATTAGCTAATGAGAACTATTTTGAGAAGACAGATTGCCCTTTGTCTTTCATTAGAACTCAAAATGACAATGTGGGAATATTTCATTCTGGTACACAATTCATGATTATAATGATAAATACTTATTAAAAATACATTACTAACATATGCAAACACTCTGCTTTGAAACTATGAAATAATAAAAACCTACTGAAAATATTACTATTAAAAATAAATATCCATATTCTCAACAAACACATATATAAAAGAACTTCAAAAGTGCACCCATTTGATCACATGGAAAATTAATTAGGAATGAAGAACCAATTCTTCATACCACTACATAACAGTAAATAGCTATATTTGGGTATTCCTACACATCATAAATATATCAATCAATACTCTTATAAAATAAGAAATTGGTGAGAAACATATCATTCTGTTGTTAGGAATGTGTCGATACATCAGAAATGAAGTTAAAATAGGATATTTGGTGTTTTCTTCTTCTTCTTCTTCTTCTTCTTCTTCTTCTTCTTCTTCTTCTTCTTCTTCTTCTTCTTCTTCTTCTTCTTCTTCTTCTTCTTCTTCTTCTTCTTCTTCTTCTTTGTTTTTCGAGAGAGGGTTTCTCTGTACAGCCCTCGCTGTCCTGGAACTCACTTTGTAGACCATGCTGGCCTCCAACCCAGAAATCCACCTGCCTCTGCCTCCCAAGTGCTAAGATTAAAGGCATGCACCACCAGGCCCAGCTGGTGTTTTTGTCTTGAAATTCCCTCTTCCAAATTTAAATTGTGAGTACATTATGCCCTCCCAGATAATTACAGAACAACTTCTATATTAGAGACATCTGATTAGAATCCTTAACAACCTATGATGTTAACTGATTTTTACATGAAATATATTTGTAAATTCTAAAGATTCAATTTTTATGAATGATTTCATTCTTACCACAGTGATAAATTTAGTTTTTACTACAAATTTAAAATATTTCATTGATTATTGAAAAAACAATTTTAATGTAAATCTCTGTCTCTCATTTCCTTTCTTCTCTCAGTTACTCCTTCTCTGTCTTTACTCATCTCTTTCCTTTTTTTTGTTCTCCCAATTTTATTAGGTATTTTCTTCATTTACATTTCAAATGATATCCTGAAAGTCCCTCATACCCTCCCCCGCCCCCAACTCCCCTACCAACTACTCCCATGTCTTGGCCCTGGTCTTCCCCTGTACTGGGGCATTAAAAGTTTGTACGACCTAGGCCTCTCTTCCCAACGATGGCCTATTAGGCCATCTTCTGCTACATATGTGGTTAGAGACACAAGCTCTGGGGGGTACTGGTTAGTTCATATTGTTGTTCCACCTATAGGGTTGCAGACCCCTTTAGCTCCTTGGGTCCATTCTCTTGCTCCTCCATTGGGGGCCCTGTGTTCCATCCAATAGCTGACTGTGAGCATCATCTCTTTCAATCAGTAAAATGACACATGTCTCTTGATTTCAGCCATGTAGGTACAATTTTGAATAAGTCAATGTATATTGCCATAAACTATAGTAATTTTAAAGATTTTTCTCCACCAACATATTATAAGCACACTGAGAATAGAAACCTGACTTAATCTTAAATTTAATATACAGTCAATGGGCATGATGAATACAGTTTAAATGAAGCAAAAAAATCTCTACTAGATAAGCAACTTGTGCAAGGTGACTGAGCACATGTTCTGTATTTTGTCATATAAAAGTCCCATCTTCTATATCAGTGTGAAAAAAAGAACAAATTGATGACTCAAAAATATTTCAAAAATATTTAGTTGCATGCCAGATGTTGCTTTGTTAGTTTCTGAGACCACATAATAAGACCTCTTTCCTCCTGTTCTAAAGATCACAGTTGTATTTTATCTAAATTACCTGGCAAAGGACATATAAAAAACAGAAGAAAGAGTAGTGACACATTAACATACATATGAAAATGAGAATCATATAAATTGTGATACTGAAAGGCCAAATCATTGACACATAGACATCTCTTCAAAAGGGGGGGGAAAGTGGAAGTTATACATAATTTTACAGGGGTAATAAATGCTGTTTAGTGGAGATAAATGGACCTAGAAAATAGTTAATTGCTGAGAAAAAGCTCCAGAGTTCTCACATTGGGGTATTTAATTTTCAGTCCCTTTTTGGGTGGTTAATTCATCCTGGTTAATGAGATTTTTTAACAATTGCAATTCATCTTACAATGAAATTTCCTTTAGTAAGATAAAAGAACTTCAGAGGAAAGTGTCTCCCTGCATTCCAGGAAAGAAAGAGGATCAAAGATAGTAAAGAATCCTTGATTCTAAGACTCTACAGCTTAACAGGCCAAAGTGTCACATTCCTGACATCACTTTCTAAGTTCCAAGAGTATCAAAAACTTAGAAACAAAAATTTCATTATCACACAAAGCACCAAGAATCATGGAAAAAAATCAAACAGAATAAGAAATATAAAAACACAAATAATATTCAGACAATATTAAATAAGGTACCAGGGTAGAAGTTACCAAGAGATCCTCCCTTTGACTAATAAATGTCTGCATTCTCCTCTTTGAATTAGTAGGTGGGTAGAGGTGAAGGAATTCAAAGCCAGGTCAAGGTTTAATGGCACCTTTCCTAAACTTCCTCCTTGTATGTGGCAGAGCTGAAGACATGGGAAGTTCCACAAAGATCCTCTTAAACTTCAAGTCTAATTCATACTTTTGAAAGAAAAGAATATATAGTGTTTCCATCATCAAATATTTCTCCTACATTGAAAAAAAATTCCTAGGAATTCTTTTCAAGTGTGATAGCTTCAATAATAGAGAAAAGTGATGCTCTGGTATATTTCTATAGGATTGACAGGATTTAAGCGGAGATGTGTGTTCCTTCCTTGATAAAAAAAATATTACTTGATAAGAAAAATACACAGGGTGGAGAATTGCTCCACAGATAGCTTCTTGGTCATCAATGGAATGATTTGTTTTCTTATGCAAATTATAGGGTCCTAGGTAGTTTTGCTAATTTTCAATGTTTCTATTTACTTCCACTTTGTACGATGAACATAGAACTTCATTTTTCTTTTCATCTATTGTTGTCTCTGGGTACAGAGGAGCTCAGGAATAAAGTCTAGATGCAAGTGAATAACAGTGTGGGTGTGGCTAGGAGGTGGAAGCTGGGTTATGAATGACCTCTTGAGACTGTTTTGGAATATAGCTCCTTATTTGAAATAGAGAGCTAGTTTATATAGCTCTAGAGGTGGGCAGAGAGGGCAGGAATGTGGATGGGGAGGAGAAGGAGCAGGGGCCTTGGATGCATATCACCTAGAATGCCAGTTATATGACTTCAGAAAACACAGTTGTCTGGTTGGAAAACAGAAATGTAACTGGATTTATTATTGACATGGTCTTTGTCTCTAATGGAGGAGAATAGACCCAAGCCTGCTTTGATGAGATGGAGTAGCACCACTCATGCAGTGCTCTACCATCCCTTATCTGGCTGGGGAACCCACAGGGGCTTACAGGCTATCTTTATACATATACATTATGTTTTCTAAAGGCTAAATTTCATATTCCTTTCTCTCTAACACCATTTTCTATATCTTCTTCAGTAGTTCTTTCCTATCATTATACAATAGTAGCTTTTGAAGAAATGATCCTTAAGTGTCTATTTTCATTTCTGAAATGTCTTTGACTTTGTCTTTTATTTAATTAATATTTTTGTTTAATAATACAAATATCCAATGAAAATCATTTCTGTTACAATTATGTTTGTTCAGTTCTCTGCTCTCCATAGATAAAGATATTTTGTTTTGATAAAATAACTGTTATATATGATTCACTGGTTTCTAGAATTTTAATCGTGATTTTAGAATCTTGTTATGTATCATTTATATATTTTATGGTTTTGTGATTTAATGTGGACTTGTTTTTTATTTTGTTCTATATTCCAATATACATGTGTATAGCAGGAAGGCAAGGCCTCCTCTATGTAAATGTTAAGGGCTTTGCAGCTACTAAAAACCTCCTGCAAGAGGACCTGATTGAGTACTTCCTGAGAGACCAAGGATTGCTAGTGCAAACAATCCCAGCCAATGAGGAACTGCTGTTCAGGAGAGATGCTTTCTTGGGACCAATGAGGATGTAAGCAGAAGCTATAAAAAGCTCTGCAGCAGTGCTCAGATAAGCTTGCTGCAGCATTTCTTACCTGATCCCAGAGTCTGTGTCCTTTACTCTGCCACAACGCACCCCCAAATCCAAAGAGGATGCAAGATCATGGCAGAGGCAACACGCTTCTACTCTGGAGATTTAATTAGTTCCTCTTCTTTTGTTGATAGTACTATAAATGACAGGATCCTTGTAAAAATATCCCTTTCGTTTCACTTTTAAAACATAAGTTTCCATATTTGTTCTATATTCTGGCACGTGTAAAATTTTTTATTTGCAAAATATTATTAAAATTTTGATTTAATGCTACCATACTTTAAAAACTAGACTTTTAGATTTTTAGTGTGTGTGTGTGTCTTGCCAGAATGTGAGTTTGGGTATTTGATGCATGTGGAGCTCAGAATAGAACATCAGATCCCTGTAATAAATAGTGTTACAGGTGATTTTGAGCTGCCATCGGAGTGTTGAATATCAAACCTGGGTCCTCAGTCAGTGCTCTTAAATAGTAAAATACTTACCCAACAAGAATCTATCATCCTTTTTTTATGAGTTATTTTTATTTTGGGTGCATATGCGTGATGTATGTGTGTGTGTGTGTGTGTGTGTGTGTGTGTGTGTGTGTGTTCATGTGCCACAGCATGTGTGTGAATGTCAGAGAAAACCTTTCAGTGTCACTTCTTCCCTTCCACCATAGGCTTTGTAGGTATATCTAGCCCATGTACTTATGTAGCAAACTGTTTCACACAATGAGCCATCTCACTGATTCTGAAGCTACTATACTTATAAAAGCTCCGTTCTTTCTTTCTTTCTTTCTTTCTTTCTTTCTTTCTTTCTTTCTTTCTTTCTTTCTTTCTTTCTTCCTTCCTTCCTTCCTTCCTTCCTTCCTTCCTTCCTTCCTTCCTTCCTTCCCTTCTTCCTTCCTTCCTGTCTTTTTCTTCTTTTTTTTTTCTTAGTAACTGTAAAACACTGGAGAAATCTGGAAGAGGTCTGCTTAAATTCTTCTTGAAAGTTGCCTTTCCCTTTCCTTTCAGAAATAAGAAACTTGATGACTGTTTCTGATTATATGAGTGCAAGGAGGTTGAGAATAATAAAAAAGAGGGTCCTGGGGAAAGGGCTAGTATTCTGGAGCCCATCTTTTATCGCTTTTAAATGTCTAACTTCCTTTCTTTCTCCTATTTACATTTGTTGTTAGCAATTGATGGAAACCAGCAGTGACCAGCACTTTCCAGTTAAATAAGTCCCACCTGCCTTCCCCACTGTAACCCCAACATATAGGTGTATGAGGGTGCACTTTCAATCATATTTCTTATTGAAGCATGCTAAAAAGTATATATTTTCCACAGATAAATGTTTCATTTCATTAATAATTCTCAAAAATTTGCTCTGCTGGAAATTTTTTCTTTTTCTTTTTCTTTTTTTTTTTTTTGCTAGTCAGTTTATAGTCAAAAGAATCATAACTTCTTGTTTGAGAACCTAACATGACCACAGTTTTTGTTCAGTTTTGTTTTTTGTTTTTTTTTTTTTTTTTTTTTTTTTTTTTTTTTTTTTTTTTTTTTTTTTTTTTTTTTTTTTTTTTTTTTTTTTTTTTTTTTTTTTTTTTTTTTTTTTTCTAGCTCTAGAACCATGTCGTGGTACTAGTCTAGATGTCAAAATAAGCAATATAAACTTGAATCACTGGTAAACAGCCGTCCTCCTAATCTAATAAGACCATATTTTATACTTTTTAAAAAAACAAACTTTGTAGATTTCTTTTCTCAGGTATAGATATGTTTGACAAGTATAACTTTGGCTGATAAACAGAATTAAGAAAATATATATTGGATTTGACATGTTTTGCTTTAATTAACAAATTGTTACATTTAATGAATGTCAAAGAAACTTTTCACGTAAACATTAAAGTATTTGAGTACAGATCTTTGAATCCCTAGTCATGTTTCACAAGTACAAATAATTATCATTTGGCTGTCAGAAATTAATTACTGCAAGTTGAAGAAAAACTTTCCTGATGTGAACATTATTTTCCAAAAATAGAAAATAAGGAATCAAGTGGTACATTTTGTTGCAACTCAGACAAGGATACCCCAAAGTACAAACCATAACATATTTAGTTAAATATGTAGTCTTATATTGGGGTCTCTCTAATATTGTTTCTCTGTCTCTTACATTTTAACTTCATTCTCATGTGAAGCATTGATCGAAGCTTCTTCATAACTTTCTGCATTTAAATAAAACTTAGAAAGATACATGTTTATCATAAATATAATTATATAAATTTTAGTAATTAAGCAAATTTAAAATAATGTCACAAAGTAAGAGACAATTATGAAAATGCTGTGCAAACTGCACAAGAACTTCAACTCAGATTATATATCTTTTCTTAATTCATTAATTTCCTCAGGAATGATTTATTAACTTTTTCCCCTTCTATAAAGATGTACTTTGGACCTTTAATAAACTGGTCATTTGTGTAAGATTTAGACTTTTCTATGAATCTACTTCGGTGACTATATTTTCTTAACATATACTAAGGGAAAGTTGGCATACTTTCTTCATGTTAATGCACATAACATAAAACTTCATAAACATATACTAAGGGAAACATGGCATACTTTCTTCATGTTAATGCACATTTCATTTGTTGATTTCAGAAGATTCACTTCCTGCACTTTCAGGAAGAAAATTTTAATTTACTATTAGCTCCAGAGCAGAAATATGTTTTATTTTATTTCTGTAATGAACATTTGCTTGAAAGGTTGGATCAAAGGTAAAGTGCTTTTCACACAAATATGAGGACCTAAATTTGGACACTAGCACTCACATAAAAAGCCAGATGTGTTTACATGCATCAATAACTCAAGCACTGACTGAAAGGTAGACAATTGTGACTCTCTGAACAGACAGCTCTGTCAATTAGTGAGAAAACCTCTGAAAAAATTAAGTGGAATGTTATTGGGGTCAGAAATCTATGCTACATAGGTCATAGCAACGAAGCATTAACTTACCACTATTATTCTATTAACTAGACAAAAAATCAACTGACCTCTAACTATATAAGCCAGTGCATCTCTGAAGCTATATAAGATAAATAACTACTTGGAGTAGATAGTGATAAATGTGAACCACAAGGTATCAACATTCAGAGTATAAGCATTTTAGGATTGTGTGGCCCTAAATGGGATATCTATATTACCCCTTTTCCCTAAGGCTTACAAGTACATACATGTACATACACCACATATATACATTTCACATGCATACACAACATATATAACCTTTGAGATAATGCTTATGTTGTGGTTTGAATCTCCTGAGAGGCTCTGCCAGATCATAACCAATACAGATGTGGATGCTTACTGTCAACCATCAGACTGAGCACAGCTACCCTATTAGAGGCATTAGGGGAAGGAATGAAGGAGCTGAAGGGGTCTTATCTGGCATCAGTGGGAGGGTAGGCCCTTGCTCCTGTGAAGACTTGATGACCCAGTGTAGAAGAATGCTAGGGCGGTGAGGCAGGTGTGGGTGAGTGGGTGCAGAAGCACCCTCACAGAAGCAGGGTAAAGGGGGATGGGATAAGTGATTTGCATTGGGGAAACAGGGAAAGGAGATAACATTTAAAATATAAATAAATAAAATATTAAATTAAAAAATAAGAAGTCACCATTTAGTGATTTGATTTAGGGAGTTCTACTCCCTGTTTTCTACTCCCTGTCCAGCGTGAAGTTAGCAGCTTTTCTCCTCCACATGTTCCCTACCACAGAGTTCAACCCTATATCAGCCCACAGTATTGAAAATGGCCAACCGTAGCCTGAAACTGTGAGCCAAAATAAATCATTTCTCTCACAAACTACTTCTGTGTTATTATGATAAAATATCTTATACATTTGATAATTAATACTGAAGAGTGACTTTATGAGAAAATGACTAAATTATTTTGTCTAAATACAGACTCACTTAAAATTCCAATAACATGTGATTATAATATCATTAGAGTTTGAATCCGATGAAAAGGAAATTAGAATTTTCAAGTACAAATGATTTAGATGCAATTTTTATTCAAAGTTATAATATAATTGAAGTACATCCCAAGGTGACATAACAATGTGTCACTCAAAGGTGAATTTTAATGATTCAATTACCTGTCTTAAACAGGAAGGCATATTGAGAGTATTAAAGTAAATTTAAAAAAATCTAAGTTTAAAACACCTAGAATTTTTTTCTTTGTTCTTCTGAAAATAATTCCAATAACAGATTTTTTCCTGCCTCTAATAAACATTTTTCTATAAATACTTTTAAGTATAGTATTTTAACAATTTATAAATACTAGAAGCAATCCTGTATTTAGTAATTACAACAAGATATATTTCCACCTATCATTAGTTTTCAAGTCTTGTCATTTATATTACACATACATTTACAATGATTTATTTGTTACTCCATTTGATCAGTCTTGAGGAAGTCTGAAAGAGAATCTATTTAGAACAGCAGAGTTGGTAAAGCATTCTTTTCTAAAGTAACACACTTAAATCATTCTAGGATAGTAGCATTATAAGTGCTAAAAACATTTACCAACCTAAATATAGTTGACTAAGCAGTTCTTTGTTTAAGTGGTAACCATATCCATTTTATGGTAGAAATTCATGTTTTAAGCACCCATTTTAGAACTGAATTTAGATTGTCTCACATATTCTACATGTTGTGTTTTAGGTATAATTACAATAGAAATCACTGAATTGAAAACTAAACAGAAATATAAAGATTCTAAAGATTCAATGAAATCGTTGGTTCTTTGAAAGAGTAAAAGAAAAAAAAAACTTAGAGGCTTTTAATGTAGATTAACCAAAACAAAAGAGACAGAAAATCCAAATTAATAAACTTAAAGATAAAGAGGCAGACATTATGTCAGATATCAATGAAATTAGGACGATCACCAGGAAATGCTTTGAAAACCTATATTGCAATAAATTGGAAAATTTAGAAAAGATGGATATATTTGTATATATATATATATATATATATATATATATATATATATATATGCCTAACAAAATTACACAGAGATGGTATAAGTAAGTTAATTAGATCAGTAGCAAGCAATGAGATTATAGTGGTCATAAAAATTCTCCCATTCAAGAGAAGTCTAAGCTTATATTGATTATCTGATGAATTTTGCCAGACCATTAGAGAAAAGTAATATGGATGTTTATCAAATTATTGTATAAAAGAGAAAGATAAGGAAAACTGAACAGACACAGCATTTGAAACTAGTATTATTTCATCACTCAAAGCAGAAAAAGGTCAAAACAAATAATTGAAAGCTAATACACGAAAAATTATAAAGAGGAACACTGTAGGCCAATGTATCCCTGATCAACATAGATGCAGGGGTTTTCAATGCAATACTGACAAACTGAATTTAACAGAAAATCAAAAAGATCACTTGAGACTATCAAGTTAGCTTCATTCAAATTATGCAAGGACAGTTCAATGTACATACATTATTACATGTAAAACATCAAATACAAGGTCAAGGACACAAACATATCATTTTATATATAGTAAAAGGCCTTCAAACAAATCCAGTATCTTTCATCACAAAAAAAGTGAAGAAATGAAAAAAAGAAGAACACATCTAAACATACTAACAACTCAAACCAACAGTTTACTAAACAGGAGAGAATTCTGATTAGTTCTACTAAAATTAAGAATAAAACATGGATGTCTTGTTTTAAACTAGTTTTCCCCCTTTGTTGTGCCTGTGTGAAAGGTGTGTTTGGTTGCAAAAACTGGTATACAAGGATAAAGTAGGGAATCAGTTGTCCTCCATTTTTTTTTTTGTTCCTTTGTGACAGATTCCCTCACAGAAACTGTATTTTTGCTAGACTGGTGGTCAAAAAGTTCTAGTTGTCCTTCTATCTTTATCAGTTCATGACTTACAGGTGTGCATGTGACCACACAAGTCTTGCGATGTGGATCATTATTTTTGTGCAACAAGTGGTCTTACATACTGACTTACCACTTTTTCTGTATTTGCTCAACTCTAATTTATTTCTGGAAGCCTAAGTTAGAACAACAAGAAATATGCAAGAACTACACAATAATAAGGGGAAAAAATCAATGTACCCCTAGTTGCAAATATAATCCTATACACAAAAGGCCCTATAGAATCACCTGCAAGAAATGCTTTGATCTAGTAAACCCTTTCAGCACATATAGGATATATAAGAAACCTACAAATCCCTTTATTTTCTTACATACCACTAAGGAATATGTTCAGGACAAGAAGACAATGTCATATGTAATAGCTTTCAAAGTGGGGGTGGAGGTGCTAGAAATAAAGTTAGCCAAAGAAGTAAAAGAAGCCTTTACTAAATTGTGAAAGCACTGCAGAAAGAAATTTGAAGATGCAAAGATCTCTCATGCTTATGGATAAGGAGTTTTACCAGTGTAAATTGGCTACGTAACTGAAAAATTATCTACAAATTTGATGCATTGCTCAGCTTAATCAATCAAGACACACTTCATTAGGAAAACAAATAGTATGGTATGTAATAAGCTAACAAGAAAGAAAACATATCTAGACTTCTACAAAGCTGTAAAATGCCAGAATAACAATAAGATTGGAAAAATTCATCAACAGTACAATATTGACTTTTATACCTTGTAGGTATCCAACAGCTATTTAAATGAATCTAAAACCTGATTTATTGGAAGGAACTCAGATACACATATATAACAAAATTAACATAAAATAAAAAGCCATGCATTGAGAACGACATGGGTTGGGAACATAGGAGCTGTTGTCCATGTGTAAAATTTGCAAATATAATATACTGAAGGATTATATAACCAGATATCATTTTTAAAATTTTAGAAATAATAAGACTTATAAGAAAACAAAACATGACTTTAAAAAAATAAGAAAAACAAATAAATGTTAGAGGAGAATTCAGTTATATCACACTTTTTGTAAGGCAGCTATGCTCAACACTATACCACCAACACAGGTTACACTTTTTGGAATGTAAATTATTCCAACCATTTTCAAAACAAGTATTGAGGTTCTTCCAAAACTGGAAACAGAAATGCTATATGACCTGGATGTTCTTCTCCTAGATATACCTCAAGGATTCAAAATAAATATTCCATAGAGATATTCGCTCATCTGTATATACTAAGTCAGTATTTAAGATAGTCATTTTATAACATCAGTATACATGTCTGACAACAGATAAATAGATAAAGAAAATATACCATATAGAGGCAATTTAATTCTATTTAGTCATAAACAGGATGAAACTATGATATTTATAAAAATTAGTATAATTTAATTTCAGCATAATAACTCAATATCACAAAAAATTTATAATATTTTTGAATTATAGGTCAAGGTATTCTTTATGAATACTGTTCTTTTCATGATTAAATATTTTTTTCATTTCTTATCTTCTTCACAACATTCTTTTTGAACTATTTTAGAAATGAACTAGCATTTACTATAGATCCTCATCATTATATATAGCATATTTCTTCAAAGTAAATAAAAGAAATGAAAGAATAATAAAGTAAATAAAAGTAAATAAAAGAAAAACAGCAACCAATGAGCTGGATCAGTTATTAGAGAAAATTAAGTCAGATGAAAAGAGTTTGAACCTTGGAACCCATATTAAAAAAAATCCAGATGTGATGACATTTCTGGAATCATTCCTACAGTAAGATGGGAGAGAGATACAGCATAGTTACCTAGAAGCCTTTGGAAAAGTTAGCCTGGAGCATACAGAACTGCCAAAAAGAAATAGAGATTCCGCTTCAAAAACAAGGTACAAGGACATAACTAATTTTGATGAAATGACTTTAATGAGATGTACCAGATCCCTATGCACATTGTGACACATATACGTCTATATACATTTATAAATATCTCTCTATCTCTATCTCTATCTCTATCTCTATCTCTATCTCTATCTCTATCTCTAGCTCTAGCTCTAGCTCTAGCTCTAGCTCTAGCTCTCTCAGTTAAGATTTCTCCCCTCTACAATTGTGGAGGAGGACATAGTACAGTTTCAATCAAATGAAATGCTATATTAATCTCTCAAAAACTTAAAATAGTATAAAGTAATTGAGTGACATTTCTATAACAAACATTTCTCCTATATTTTATGTAAAGTTGTTTCATGACAGTGTATCTGTGAAAAATTAAATATGTAATTGGACTCTGACTATAAATTTAAGAATTAATTGTGTTAATCCACTTAACAGACATATTTTCAATATTTGTTTTGAGCAACATGTCCCACTAATAATTGTAAATCGAAGTAGAAGGCATGTTAATACATTTAGCCTTATGGATTTAAGACGTAAAACAATATTTTAAATTGACTTTATGACTTCTCTGTTTGATATGATATGCAGCAGGGCCACTTACAGAAGATTTATATAAATATAAACAGATAAATTAGAAACAATACATAATAGGGAAGGCTGAAAAGAAGATTTATTACCCAGCAAAGGCTGGCTCCCTGTGAGGCATATAAGCAAGCTACATGAACATAATCTATGTGCTTTTGGTTTGTTAGAGCAGAATTTAGAAGGATAAGGAGAGATGCTGCTAAGTGAGAGTTATAAGATTTAGTTTTTCACATGGACACAGAGAATTATTTTTGCCACATTATTGGTCATATGTTTTGTTTTGTTTTGTTTTATTTGAGATATGACTCACTTTGAAAGCCAGGCTGTCCTGGAATTCATTGTATAGGTTATTCCTCAAAATTATGGGGATCATCCTGTCTCAGCATCCCCAATTTGGGGATTCAACATAAAAGCTAGAACACAGGGCTTGATACTTTTTTATTTTTAATTGTGTTCAATGTTGGGTGAGTTTGAATTTGTGATTTTAAAAGTTATTGTCCTAATTTTATAGCTGTTGCCATAATAAACATATTCTGACAACAAACAAACTAGAGAAGGAAGATTTATTGGGATCCTATTTCCAGTACCAGTCCATCACTGAGGCACGTCAAAGGAGGAACCCAAGATAGGAACTTGACTGCAGGCCTACCTGCTATAACACACAAAATTATTTCTGACAAAGAACTCAGTTTTCTCTTTTCTTTAAAGGTTTCACCACTGACATTTTAATCATGCTCCATGCCCAACACTAATTGAAATTGGTATATAATTTTTCTTTCTTCTTCTTGTTTGGTATATACTTTTTCTTTCTTCATTTTTTATAAAGGTGGAGGTCACAAGGTGGGAAGTGGATTTGAGAGGATTGAGAGCTGATTGTGATCAGGGTGCATTATTAGAAATTCCAAAATAATTAATTAAAATATTATATTGGAAAAAGAAAATATAAAAAAAAAACTGTACCATCATTTCTCCTTTCTACCTACTAGATTATACTTTTCTTTTATACAAAGCTCTTATATGAAGGCTTTATATTCTAAAGTATCTTTACTTCTTCAGATATCTTGTTATATTTCCCTTTTACATTTTTGGAAAATTAGATTTCACAACTTTTGTCACTGAGATATAGTGGGTAGCTCTGATGATGCTTATATTCTAATGTTAAATACTGTTTCCTCAAGATGTGGTTGTCCCTGACTAGCAGATATTCATATATTCAAATCAGGCCATGAGAACCTTCTCCCCAGTTTAACTGGTCGCTAAAAAGCTAGACACTATGATTGGGCAGTAGAAGGAGAAAGGTGGACTGGAGGATAATGAGAAGGTTTGCAGGGAAAAATATAGAAGGAGAGAGAGAGAGAGAAAGAGAGAGAGAGAGAGAGAGAGAGAGAGAGAGAGAGAGAGAGAGAGAGAGAGAAACAGACAAGATAGAAACATATAGGGACAGAGACAGAGACAGAGACAGGCAGAGAGAGTTAGAACGAGGAAGATGAAAAAGGAAGAAACTACCAGGGATCAGAACCATATGGCCAGGAGAAACAGCAAATAACAAAGGACTTTATAGTTGAGGAATAAGTTAGTAAAGCCTTAGATTGCCCAAGCTAGGCATATGGTTTAAAACAAACAAACAAACAACAACAACAACAACAACCATGCTATTGTGCGTCTTTTATATGAGCTTATTAGGATTCTAAATTTACATTACAAAGAGATTTTACCCAAAAGCTGAAACATGAACAGTGAGCTTCCCAAATGGTAATCATAACCTCTCCCACTCAGATGTACTCTAGTGTCTACACTAACAAATTTGTTACAAGAGTTTTATGGTTAAATATAGACTACTAAAATGCTGTATGTAATGAGGTAGACAGCTAGAAGTTAATGCAACTGACACAATCTCCTACAGTTTAAAAACAAATGCAGTCATTCCACACATCTCTTGAATTGTTGAAATTGTAGTTGTTGAAACTGTAATTCAGTTTATTTATAACCCAGAGGTCACTTTCATTTTTCTATTTACAGGTTTTCTGTATATGCACAAAATGTCAAAAATGTTTGAATTCCTCAATATGAACATTATTAATTGCTAGTGACATTCTGGTGTCTTGTTTCATCTTCCATACAAGGTTTCATTTTTGCTAATTAAATATTCATCACAATTTTTTTAATGTCTGTGGAGATTGTGTGTGTGTGTGTGTGTGTGTGTTGTTATTGTGACATTACTGTTTCAAATTCAATGCTAAATACTGTCTGCTTTCCCCATGTTTAAGAAGTTTGTTGTATAATATGTCTTATGGAGAAATAATTAGCATTATAGGAGCTGTGTTTAGTCATAAAGCACAGTATTTAGTAATATACATTAGATAATGTATACTGTATTAACAACACTCTAGAGAACTGATCAATTTTGTATATACATATATTTGTATGTATTCATATATATAAATTCATAATGTAGAAATTTTAATGAGACACAAGTTATTTTATGAGCAATGTACTCATATATATTTAAGGTTGATCACCAAGAGTCTGGAGATCCAGGATAGAACAAATTTTTTTTCAATTTTTTTATTAGATATTTTCATTTATATTTCAGATGCTATCCTGAAAATTCCATATACCCTGCCCCCGTCCTGCTCCCCTACCCACCCACTCCCACTTCTTGGCCCTGGTGTTCCCCTGTACTGGGGCATATAAAGTTTGAAAAACCAACAGAAATTTAAATCTAAACGTAATCTGCAGGACAGTTCCATTTTCTAAGTCCGAGGAAGTCATTCTTTATTAATTGTTGATTATGTAAGGTTCACACTTGTAATGAAAGATAAACATTTTTCACTCTGTGTTTATAATTTAAATGTTACTTACATTTCAAAACTTTTATGAAAATAGCCACATTTTAGACCAATTACCAGCATCATGTGTCCCATTCACTTTGATAAAAAATACAAACCCCTATAAGCCTTTCAATAGCTTGACATCTCCAAACACATTTTTAAACTACATGTAATATTCAAATGGAGAATATATTCATAACGTTCATAACTCTTCTTACTATAAAAACTAGCTAGCACGGAAACAAATTTATGGGAATTCATCCAAGGCTTTTTGCTGTGTTTCATAAAAAAGAATCACAGAGTCAGTTTATGTGTGGTAGAAGCCTCTTTGGAGCCATGCAGAGGCATCCCTTCCCCCTGAGGTATCTTGAGATATTGATTTTATTTAGGGCATGGGGATATGAGTTGAGGGAGTAAGGAACATGTGAAGAGAGAGAGTTGGGAAGAATGGGGAGAGGACAGACAGACAGGGTAAAAGAATAAAAGGATTAAGAGAGTAAGAGAGTGAGGAGGAGGCAAAGAGCCCCCCCTTTTCATTTTTTATTAGATATTTTATTTACTTATATTTCATGTTATCCTCTTTCCTGGTTTCTCCTCTGAGAACCCCCTATCCCCTCCACCCTCCACCAATCCACTCACTCCCACTTCCTGGCCCTTGCATTCCCCTATACTGGGGCATAGAACCTTCACAGGATCTCTCCTCACATTGATGACAAACTAGGCCATCCTCTGCTCCATATGCAGCTAGAACCATGAATCCAACCATATGTACTCTTTGGTTGGTGGTTTAATAACCAGCTTTTGATTTAGCTGATTTTTTGGTATCATTCTCTTTGTTTCTTGTTGGTTGATTTCTGCCCTATGTTTGACTATTTCTTGCCTTCTATTCCTCTTGGGTGTGTATGCTTCCTTTTGTTGTAGGGCTTTCTGGTGTTTTGTATCATCGTTAGTGTAGGATCTCTCCAAAATTCATTATCAGGGTACTTAGTGCTATGGATTTTCCTCTTAGCACTACTTTCATTGTGTCTATTACTTTGAGTTTTTTGTGAGATGATTAATAGCTTGTTTTTCTTTTGGTATATGTACCCTCCTTCTGTTGGAGGATTTTTTTTTGTATGTTTCTAGAATCCTCTGTAGGGTTAGATTGATAGACATTGTTTAAATTTGGATAATTCCTGGAATATTTTAGTTTCTCCATCTATCTTTTTCTTTTTTTATCTACAAGTCTTTGTTTTTTTATTAGATATTTTCTTTATTATTGAGAGTTTTACTAAGTATAGAAGCTTGGCTTGACATTTATGTTTTCTTAGGATCTACATGACTTTTTTCTAGGCTCTTCTACTTTTTTTGGTCTCCTTTAAGATGTCTGATGTTCTTCTGATAAGTCTGCCTTTATATGCTACTTAGTCTTACAGCACTTATTATTTCTTTGTTCTGTGGATTTAGCTTTTTTTTAATTATTATTGACAAAAGGATTTTCTTTTCTGGTCCAATCCATTTGGTGTTCTATAGGCTTCTTGTACATTTATAGCCATCTTTTTTTTTTTTTTTTTTTTTTTTTTTTTTTTTTTTTTTTTTTTTTTTTTTTTTTTTTTTTTTTTTTTTTTTTTTTTTTTTTTTTTTTTTTTTTTTTTTTTTTTTTTTTTTTTTTTTTTTTTTTTTTTTTTTTTTTTTTTTTTTTTTTTTTTTTTTTTTTCTGGAACCACCTTTTATTCAGTTAGCCACACCAGCTGGGACCCAGTGTCAGTTGCCAAAAGGCAATTTTTCCACACCATAAAGGAATCATGACTTGATTTTTTTTCTGCTTCCAAATGTTTATCAAATCTTGTGTCTCCCAACAAACTAAACATCCGCTGTCAGTGAAGCCGAGACATGCTCCTCTGGGGAATGGCTGTGAAAGTCCAGTCTGCATACACAGCTTGAGCAGGAAGGTCAGTCTTTCCTCTTCTTTACAATCTATTCCTCCTAAAGTATCATTCCAGAAAACTGGGAATGAAGGACTAAGGGATCAAGGGAGGAAAAGGGTTTGGGGAGCACACACCATGAACACCAGCAAAATGGAAATTGTAGAAACTCAAGCAGTTTATAATAGACTATTCCGAGACACCAAACGCTTATTGAAGTAATTCACCATTCTGCAGGAGCCTGGGCTGTGTGATGTGTGGAGATCTGAGCCAAGCAGTTCACTGCCTTGGAATTGTAATCCCCCTGCCCACGCCAAAGCCTGGTTTCTGCACCATGCCTCCACGGGGAGGGCCTCTCATCCCACCACTTAGCCCACCATGAGGGCCTCCAGGTCCCTGAAGGCGGTTATCCCTGTGGTCACCTTCTCTGGCATCTCGAGTCTTCTCTTCCACATTCAGGCGGACCGCGCCTTGGAACATGATGGGCCTATTATTAAGGACCTTCTGAAGAGGTTCAGAATGATCAAACACAACAAAACCAAAATTGGCTAACTTCCCACCACTGTTGATGTGTAGTTCCACCACATTGCCAAAATTTTGAGGAAAAAAATCCTTCAGTTCAAACTTGTCAACCTCATGTGGCAGGTTCCCAATGAAGAGCTGGTGACTGTCATGGTGCCTCACCATCCTTCCAGGTTCCACACCTCCTGGTTTACCAGCCTACCGGCTTGGTCAGGGTCCTCTCTGAGGAGGGATATTGATTTACTGCTCTCGAACTCTCTGATCTCTCTGAGGCCTTTGCCCTGGAATCTGAGTCAGGTTTAGATTCTGGACGGGGCAGTGATGCTGGCACTTTGACCACATGAGGTGGTGTCCCAGTCACTGGAACAGCCCCACTGGGAGGAAGGTTCTTACTAGTCACAGGTGCACAAGAAATCGTCCTCAAGACCTCCTGTGTCGGGGCCACGTCTGCAGAGGCCGGGGAAGTGCTCTTCTGTACATCCTCGGGAGCAGCTTCTTCCAATGCAGGCTCAGGCTTGTCCTCTTGAATGTCGGACACAGGTTCCTGCTCTGGCTCCGGTTCTGGCTCCGGTTCTGGTTCCACAACAGGCTCCTCTAAATGCTCCTCCAAATCATTGCTGACAGTCTGATCATCGAAAGTTCCAGAATCATCAGGCACCACCTCTGGTGTCTGTTGTCTTTCTTCAGGTTCTTCTACTTCTTCCTCGGATTCCTCTTGAGGCTCTGTGACAAAGCCACCGAAGACCTCATCTTGGTATCTGAAGATGTCGTTCTGAACATAGAATTTGTTGGCAACAGAGCCCTCAGGAGCAAGGACAAAGGTCTGCATGAACCTTCGCAGAGCCTGGTTGTTGTTGGACAGTAGCCCCATCACTTGGACCACCACCCCGTCATTCAGAGTTGCTTGAGCATCCATGTGCCGGATCTTGATGTGGCAGTTGGTGAAGTTTTGTGACATCACTTTCCTGTGGATTTCCTTCTGCCCGTAGCCTGCATCTGCTGGCTTCCCTTTGGAATCCAGGCCTCCGTGGGCATAGGAAGGGTTCTTTCCATAAAATCTGTGCAGCATGTCCGGGGCCTGGTTCAGCAGGGTGCATACTGTCTCACAAACTCCCGCCCGACCAGCAGGCTTCTCCATAACCATCACTTTTGTGGATTCAACCTGTGTAGCTGAGCTGGAGGACAGGGCTGCTGCGTGGGAGGAGGTGGTGGTGTCCCTCTCATGATGCCCCTCCCCCCTTTTTTAAGTTAGAGATGTTTTCTTCTATGATTTTGTTGAAGATGTTTTAGGGTCTTTTGAGCTCTGAATCTTACATCTCTTCTGTTCCTATTATTCTTAGGTTTGGTCTTTTCTTTTTGTTCTTGATTTCATGGATGTCTTGAGTTAGGAGTTTTTCCTGTTTTTAATTTTCTTTGACCTTGGTGTCAATATCTTTTAAGGTATCTTCTATACCTGAGATTCTCTCCTCTGCCTCTTGTATTATAATGGTAATGCTTTCATCTGTAGTTCCTGTCCTCTTTTCAAGGTTTTTAGTTTCCAAGGTTGCCTCCATTTGTGTTTTCTTTATTGTTTCTACTTCTATTTTTCGGTCATGGAGTGCTTTGTTCAATTCGTTCACCAGTTTGTTAGGGTTTTTTTCAATTTCCTTAAGTGATTTATTTGTTTTCTCTTTAAGGGCTTCTACCTGTTTACCTGCGTTTTCCTATATTTCTTTCAGTGAGTTATTTATATTTTCCTTTAAGGATTCTTTTGACTTCATGAGATAGAATTTTAGTTCAGCATCCTGGTTTTCAGGTGTGTGGATGTATCCAGGGTGTGCTGTGTTGGGAGAACTAGGTTCTGATGGTGCCAGAGAGTATACTGGCTTCTGTTGCTTATGGTCTTGTGCTTAGCTCTCACCATCTCTTTATCTTTGCTGTTAACTGGCCTGGATGTCTGTCTGGACCCTGCCTCCTGTGTCCTTGGATTGCAGCAGGTCTTCTGGGAGGCCTGTGGCCCTGGTTGTAGCAGACCTCCTTGGAGACCATCAGACTATGGGGTCTTTAGTGGAGTAGACCCTATGATGATCTGCCCAGGAGGGGATGGTGCAGGCTGGAAAGTAGATGGAGTTTGTGCAGGAGCAGAGGAGGGGGGAATTGGTCTTGTGTCCAGTGGACTCCATGAATAAATGATGCTATTTTTCAGAATGCATTTAAGTTCCTAATGTATGTTAATTAATTTACTTCATAACTAATTACAGACTTCCATAGATATTCATTTAACTGATAATTATGTGATAACATTATGCTATCGGTAGCATAAAACTATTACAATATGATTTGTTTTTTGAAAAATTCAGTTAGCTACTTTTTAATTAAGAATTTTAATTATGAAAATTAAAATTCAGAGGTAATAGGCAATAGTGTATATATTTGAATGCTTATTTATTTTTATTCTAGATAACATTGTCATTTAGTTTCTAGCTAATATTTTCATTTTCAATTACATTGGGAAGGTATACAAGGTATGTAAAAATTTTCATGGACACTATCTGTGTATATGGCCTCACTTAAGTGGAAACTTCTAGTACTTTGGAAAGTTAGTTATGTCAAATGATGTTTTGCTGGGGCACAGAGGATATCTTGCTAAAGCAAACACATGAAAGACTTTCTTCCTGAAGCAGACACAGGTGAAAAGATGTTTGGATATAGCAGACATGTGAAAGCATGCTTGATGAGGGAGTATAAATATGAACCCACATACAGTGGGAGAGGAGCACTGAGCATTGTTTTTGGTTTGCCTCACTATTTTTAGTTAAGGATGCTCATGTATTGTTTTGCCTTACATAATTTCGATGAGCTCACCTTGTGCTAAGGCTGCCATTGAGAGAAACCACCCAAGAACTGCTCCTGAGTTTCCTGTGGTAGCTCCTTGCTTCTCTTGCCTTGCCTCGGGCCAAATAGTGAGCCTGGTGTTTTGTTGTTGTTGTTGTTGTTGTTTTGTTTTGTTTTTGTTTTTAGGATTGAACTACAGCTGCCTGGTGTCTGCTTGCTAAAAGGACTGGAAGGTAGTTTTTGGTTCTTGCCTGGTGTCTGTCTGCCTAGAGGACTGGTCTGTATCTGCTGAATCATATTTGGTGTTTGCTATGGGACTGAACAGCTCACTGTAGCTTTCAAGCTATGCAGTGATTAGGCCTTATAATTTACAATGTAGTGATAGTAAGTTGATGAAGTCTGTATGCATTTTTTTCTATTTTAGACAGAAATATGGGAAAAATAAGAAAATATGAGTTTATCTAATTTCTCCAACTTCTATTATGTTTGGAGTAATTTATTGTCTGTGTTGATTACTATTGTATCAAACAGTCAATTGTCATAAATGAGAAAGGGATGATTGTAGATCCAATATTCATAAATTTTATCCTGTTTAAAAAAAAAGACTTTTGAGTTTCCATGCTACAATGAAAATGACCCTCTATTGTTTTGTGCTTTCTTTTTTTTTTTTTTTTTTTTTTTTTTTTTTTTTTTTTTTGATTTTGATAATAAGATCATGCTACTTACTTAGCTAGAAAATTTTTCTAAATTTTAATTTTCAATAGAAAATCAAGCTTATATAAAAGTTATTAATATTATTTTTTATAATCATTTAGTTGTGGACTTAATTTAAGATATACATTTTTTTTAGTAATTATTAGTATTCACTTTTAGATATTTTTAATTAACATGATTATTAAAAGTGTTTCCTTGGAGTTTTATATGGCATATTTTTAGGTTTTGAAATCTTATCAATGACTGTTAACTTTTTGAGACAACTTTTCTCATACCCAAGATGTTTTGTAGCAGAGAATGACCTAAGATTATGACCAGAAAAGGATAGGGTCATAATCCTTCTGCCTACACCTTCTCTTGACTATTGTTACCACCATTAAACACGAGTGAGTTTCCTCATCAGTTTTATGAGGTACTGGTATTCAAATTCCAAGTTCTGTGTATGATAGGCAAGCTCTGTACCAAAAGCTACATCACCAGCCCTCACATTGTGAATGATTTCTGTTTGTTTATGTGTATTTTTAACAATCTAATTTTGTGATTTATATAGTAATTAGATATTTTCCTTCCCTCTCTTTCCTCCAAACACTTTTTTTTGTAGCCCTGTTCTTGCTTTGCTGCACAGTAATGTACTTTTTTCTTTAATTGTGGTTATATACACATGTGTATATGCATTTCCATTTCTAAATACATAAATAAAATATCTTCAGCCTTTATATTACTTATAACAGTCTGTGTAATATTATGTTTACATATGTTTACAGGGTAGATTATTTAGTATTTTTAACATGAATGCTAATATATAAGCCATATACGATTCAATAGAGACTAGTACATAGTTCAAAATATAAACTTTTGTCACTATTTGATTTTTCAGTGACTTCTATATTTGAAACATTGTCACCACTTCAAAAAGAAATTTCACATTATTAATATAAATCATTCTTCTATATTCTCTTTGACTTAGAAAATTATTTGTATCTTTATTTGACTATTTTTAAATTTGATATGAATGGAATTTAAGGTGTGTTCTCTTTTGTTACCAGTTTATTTACTGCATTGTTTTAGTTGTTTAATAATATTTTAGCCTGAATCAGGATTTTGGTTCATTTTGAAACCAAACAATGTTGCATCATAAAGCATGTATTGTATAATTATTTTCTCAGAGACAAGTTAGGAAATTTCTGCTTGAAAGAGAGTTCACTGACAGCTCAAATAACAAATTCAATTCAATTTCAACTTGGTAAAGCAATGAGTTTATTGAAGTTACTCACAGAAGCATGAATTATTCAACCACTTGAACTGTGTCAATAACATATCCAAATGTCAGCATGGACAACTGATAAAAAGTTGAACCATCATCCCTCTCTGAACGCAGTGGATAGGCCTGCCAGCGCAAGCTCCAAACCCCAGGACATTAGGCACACTTCGGGGTTAAAGGTGAGTGGAGCGCACCAGGGGCCTTGAAATCGCAGAGGGTCCAGTGGCCAGTTGCAGCAGCAGCTGGAACAGAGGACCTCAGTCCAACCAGAGGCTGGGACCCCTCCCAGCCAGCTAGGACCTCCCCCGCCACCGGACCGCCATCATC
>LR753306.1:4375748-4405743 GCA_902729485.2 Mus minutoides | reverse complement strand
GTACTTTCTCTAGCTCCTTCTTCCTTGGGAACCCTGTGTTCCATCTAATAGCTGACCGTGAGCTTCCACCTCCATGTTTGCCAGGCATTGGTATATTTTCCCCTGAGACAGCTATATCTGGGCCCTTTCAGCACCATCTTGCTGGCATATGCTATAGTGTCTATGTTTGGTGACTGATTGTGGGATGGATCCCTGGCAGTCGCAGTCGTAGGGTCCATCCTTTGGATTCAGCTTCACAAATGCTCTCTTTAACTCTTTCAATGTGTGCTTTGTTCTTAATTCTAGGAAGGGGTGACGTGTCCACATTTTGATCTTCCTTATTCTTGAGTATCATGTGTTTAGTAAATTGTATCATGGGTAGTCTAGGTTTCTGGGCTAATATCCACATATCAGTGAGTACATGTTATGTGAGTTCTTTTGTGAATGGGTTACTTCACTCAGGATGATGGCCTCCAGATCCATCCATTTGCTTAGGAATTTCATATATTTATTGATTTTAATAGCTGAGTAGTACTCCATTGTGTAAATATACCAAATTTTTTGTATCCATTCCTCTGTTGAGGGACATCTGGGTTCTTTCCAGTTTCTGGCTATTATGAATAAGCCATGCTTAATTCTTGAAAGAAGCTACAAATCTGCTTTCAAATGCAACTAAACACTTATATTTTCAACATTCGTTATTGTATTTCCCACATTCTTGCTAAGCACATATTTTATGTAATTTTAGTTATGATCATAGAAAGATGTAGATTAATTTTGTTTATTTGCAACTAATGTTGTTTAAAAATTGACTTGCTTATTTTAAGGATTTGTTTATTTTCTTAGGCAACCAAATATACACGTTTGTGACTATTCAAAGTTTTATTTTAATCTTTAATCTTTATTTAAATATGGCTAACCCTGTCTTCTCCATATTTGAATTTAAACTGTTTCCCATTATTGAACTCAAGAGAAAATATTATAATCCTCAAATTAAATGTCCATATCCATAATTCCTGTAAAAAAAAGGAAAATTCAGTAAAAAGTAAAATAAAATTCAGATTTGTGATCAGATTTGTGTCTCTTCCCTAGATCCTTGAGTAGAAGCCCTTCTGAATGGCCATGTGCTAATTGTCTGTTTCTATGCTATTGTCAATACTGCCACACCATCCACTTACTTATCCTGTCTCCTCACTCACAAAGTAGTATTGTTGTGCCAAGAAATGTTTCTGAACCCTAAAAGACCATCAAGGAGCTGATTCTAATGCAGTCATATTAGGGTCTCTGTATTTAAGCTCAAGCTTGGGATCCCTGATAACCCTGAAACAGCAGGAAGGTAGAGCCCTGAGCCTAGTTTCTAGCAAGCATTTATAGAGGCAAGAAGTGGGTATCGGACTGGGTGGCCATGATGGCTTCTAACATAATTGGCTGGAGACAAACCATAAACTTGATTGCTGCTTTTCTCCTGATTGGTGGTTGCTAGGAAGTTACCTGCCAGGGGCAGACTTGTAACCTGGGGTGGTAAGAGGCAGATTTGTTGAAGAAAAACCTGACACTGGTGTTAGATGCTGGTTTTGTTTTTTGAGGAGTGGGGTAACCTGGAACGTGATGTTAGACATAGGACTTGTTGAGGGGTAGTCAGGAAACAAGTATGGCCTGTTGCTTAACTTGAGTTCAACCTTAGGTCAGAATCTTTAAAATGGAATCTAAATGCAAAAGATTTGGTCTCTCAGTATTTGAGGCATATATTCCTTTCAGCAATGTGAGTGGAACTATACTGGATACAGGCCAGTTCCCAGATCTTGTGATTTCTCTGTTACTGGGCATAGTCCCTACCCCCCCCCCCCAAACAAAAACAAAAACAAAAAAAAATTTTGTGACTAATAACTCAGTCTTTCAGAGGCTCTTTACTTTCTATGTCCAACATTGCCTCCTATTTATATTTAATCTCACTTTCTTTGGACTGATGAGTTCTTCAATTATTAAGATTTTCTTCCTTTTACAGTTTATAATTTTCTTGTTTAAACACCTTTCAGCTGAGATTTAGTAGCTGAGATTTTATTCTGTTTGAGTTCAGAGATTTGCTGTTGTTGTTTGCCATATATAGACTTGTCAATTTTGTTATACATAAAACTTGTTTTTCCTACTTTGCTGGTAGTAGATCTTCTAGTAGATCTACCAAAACATCACAAAACATCACATTAAGTCATATGCATTTCTTTATTTGTGTATTGTTAGTTGTGTTTTGTTTTATTTAATAAAAAACCATTAAAGAATCACTAATAACTTCAAGATGTTATAGACAACTATGACAAAATTTAAATTAAAAAATTCTTTTCTATTTTAATACAAACATAAAATATATTTTAAGGAAAATATTCAATAATAGAATATTTCTAAATCAATAATATTTAAATGGTGATACCTATTAATAGGAAAACTTTCTCAGTGTTCTGGAAAGACTATAACCTTAGTATTAGACCAGCAATCAAAGAAATCCCTATTGGAAGTTCTAGTATAATTTTTACCATGATGAGAATTAAGTTAATTAAATTAGGTGTAAGGATTTCCCCTTATTCCTGTGAGCTGGATCTGCCTAATGTTGACAATTAAATGTGAATGCATAGTTATTTCCCTATTTTTTCTGAGAGATGGTGAAATTACCTCTCAAATATTAATACTGAATTAAATTCCAATGGGAAATTCATATTTTTATTTATTTTAACTTTCTTTATATTACTAATTAAAACACTAATTCAGATAGTGACTTGTCTAATTTATATGTTCATTAAAGCACTCAAAGATTTTCTTAATGAAATTTATTAAGAAATGTAAAACCAAGCTTAAAGAAATAAAAAGAAAAGAAACAAAAACAATCAAGCTTCTTTAAGATGACTATGAAAATAAAAGTATTTTCTTAATTCCCAATAATACAAAGTACAACTAAAATTTGTAATAGTTTATGAAAGTGATCTTGAAACTTTTATTGAAAGAATTTTAGTGGGTAACAGTTTTGAATAGCAATTGACTTACAGAACTTGTAATGATGAGGACTTTATGAATTCTGTAATTATTTGACAGCTTTGTGCCCAATAACAGGGTCCACAAGGATATTTCACACTCAATATGCTATAAGATAGTATATCTTGGTACTTGTGCTAAAAATTCTGCATCATGAAAATAGGCAAGGAAAGTACAATGTTGGTATACTTATTTGCTTATAATATGTTGCATTTAGAAAGATCAGATTAAGTAATTTTAAAATAGTAAATCTGAAGAGCTTACTCAATACATTATTTGATATTTTGTCTCATTTTTAGAATTAATGCTCATTATTCTTTTTCTTAAATATGAAAGTTCAGGTCTTGTTGTACCATATATGTAATTGTGCTTTAGTTACTATGATGATTTGAATGAGGATGTGTTCCATATTCTTTAATACTTGAGTATGTTTCACCACCCTCTTGGAGGTAGGGGGATGAGGATGGAATGGGGCTTTTTGGAGATGAAACCGAGAAGGGGGATAACATTTAAAATGTAAATAAACAAAATAAGCAATTAAAATTTTAAAAAAGAAATGTAAATAAATAAAATTATTAATAAAATAACTTATATTTCATTATCTATTATTAATGTATTTACTGCCCAGTTTGGGAGGCTGAAAACGTTAATGTCAAGGCAATAGAAGATACAGGGTTTACTGAAAGATTACCCTCTTTCATACTTATTATCCTATGAAGGTAAAAATGAATTTATCCATTAAAATATAATTATATTTTTATTAATATTGTAAGTCATTCCATATAAAGAAATATGTAGCAATGGATCAATGGCTGAAAATTCTTTTAACATATTCGATGATATTTTTGTGATGTTTGTACACTTGGTTTAAATTAAATGTATAATTACATATATAACAGAAAAATTATAAAAAAAAATTTATATGTTATTATTTTGGACATTTTATCTTAATGACTGTAAATCAAAAGTAATCTTGAATAATAGATAATATTTTAAACTACTGTTTAGCTTTGAAGGTTTGTCCTCTTATAGAGGAGACTCAAGTTTATCGGTTTTATTTCTCTCTTATAACAGGATAAAAGACAGAAATCAACAATTCCAATATAAATTAAAAAAAAACATATTGCTGAAATTGGAGACATAACTCATATTTGTAATCCCAGCATTTCAGAAGCTGAAGACATAATATTGCCTTGACAGTATACCATGATTCATTTTAAAAAACAAAGTATATTGTTGATTTTCAGTTTCACTGTTTTATTCACTGGTAAGAGAAATTGGTGTAGAATATATTTTACTATAGTCACTAAATCAACAGAATATGAAGACCATATTATTCAGTGGTATAAGGTATAATTTGAATTTTCTATGATAGAATATAGACTTTATTCAAATGTATTTTTTAACAAATAAAATTACAGGAAATCTAATATTTGCTTTGAAAGAATTAATGTTTTTATTGTTGTAAAAAAAAAGGAAAAGTATAAAGCTTAAATATATAAAGAAAGCCTAAAGCAAAGCAAGATTCTGAGGATCCCAATAGTAAGTCTTTGATAGTTATAAATATAATACAAGATGTTTCATGACAAAAAACCATATTTACACAGTATCTTTCTACAAATCCAGCCCTAAAAAGGAAAATAGATGGAAAACTCCAACACAAGGAGGGAAACTATACCCTTTTATAAAAAGAAAGTATTCATCTATCAATAAACCCAAATAAGATATCTACACAAACATAATTATACCTCTAACAACAAAAAATAACAGAAAGTAACAATCACTTTCCCCTAATATATCTTAATATTACTGGACTCAGTTCCCTAATAAAAAGATGTAGACTAACAGACTGAATATGTAAACAGAACCCAGCATTTTGTTGCATACAGGAAACGGCTAGACAGGAGGAAATAATCAATGTCAGGGCAGAAATTATCCAAGTAGATACAAAAAGAAATATAGAAAGAATTAACAAAACCAGGAATTGGTTCATTTAGAAAATTAACAATATAGATCAACCCTTAGCCAGACTAACCAGAGGACACAGAGACAATATCCAAATTAATAAATTAAGAACTCAAAAGGGATACATAAGAACAGAAACCAAGGGATTTCAAAAAATCATCAGATACTACTAAAAAAGCCTATACTCACAAAATTTGGAAAATCTGGATGAAATGGATAATTTCCTATACAGATACCATGGACCAAATTTAAATCAGAATCAGATAAACTATCTAAACAGTTCCATTACCTGTAAAGAAATAGCAGCAGTCATTAAAAGTCTCCCAACCAAAAAAAAAAAAAAAAAAAAAAAAAAAAAAAAAAAAAAAAAAAAAAAAAAAAAAAAAAAAAAAAAAAAAAAAAAAAAAAAAAAAAAAAAAAAAGCCCAGGACAAGATTGTTTTAGTGCAGAATTCTGTCAGACCTTCAAAGAAGACCTAATACCAAACTATTCAACAGAATAGAAACAGAAGGAACATTTCCAAATTCGTTCTATGAAGCCACAATTATGCTTATACTTAAACCACACAAAGACCCAACAAAGAAGAGAACTTCAGACCAATTTACCATAAGAATATCGATGCAAAAATACTCTCAAACTGATTCCAATTATGCATCAAAACAATGTTCCCTTATGACCAAGTAGGGATAATCCCAAGAAAGCAGCAATGGTTCAATATAGGGAAATCCATCAATATAATGCACCATATAAACAAATTCAAAGAAAACAAAACAAAACATGATCTTCTCATTAGATGCAGAGAAAGCATTTGACAAAATTCAACACTCCTTTATATTATAAGTCTTGTAAAGATCAGAAATTCAAGGCCCATACCTAAGCATAGTGAAAGCAAAATACAGCAAACCATTAGCCAACACCAAACTACATGGAAAGAAATTTGAAACAATCCCACTAAAATCAGGGAGTAGGCAAGGCTGCCTACTCTCTCCCTATGTATACATTACATAATACTCAAATGACTAGCCAGAGCAGATAAACAACATAAGAAGGTCAAAGGGATACATTTGGAAAGAAAGAAGCCAAAATATCACCATTTGCAGATGATATCATAGTATACTTAAATGACCCCCAAAATTATACCAGATATTTCCTAAATCTGATAAATAACTTTAGCAACATGGCTGGATAAAAATTAACTCAAACAAATCAATAGCTTTCCTCTACTCAAATGATAAACAAGATGAGAAAGAAATTAGGGAAATGACACCCTTCACAAGAGTCACAAATAGTATAAAATACATTATTACCGTGACTCAAACCAAGCAAGTGAAAGATCTTTATGAAAAGAACTTCAAGTCTTTGAAGAATGTAAACAAAGATCTCAGAAGATGGAAAGATCTCCCACACTTAAGGATTGGCATTTTAATATAGTAAAAATGTCCATCATGCCAAAATTAATCTGCAAATTCAATTAAATCCCCATCAAAATTCCAACTAAATTCTTCACATAATTAAAAAGAGCAATTTGCAAATTCATTTGGAATAACGAAAAACCCAGGATATATATATATATATATATATATATATATATATATATATATATATATATATATATATATATATATATACTATTCTCAACAATAAATGGACTTCTGGAGGAATCACCATCCATGAACTTAAGCTGTAGTACAGAGCAATAGTAAAAATCAAACAAAAAAACCAACCAAACAAACAAACAAAAAATGCATGGTATTGTTATAGAAACAGGCAGAAAGATCAATGAAATAGAAAAGAAGACCCAGAAATGAACCCGCACACATAGGGTCATTTAATCTTTATCAAAAGAGCTAAAACCAGTCAATGTAAAATAGACAGCATTTTGAACACATGCTGCTGGTTCAACTGGAAGTCAGCATGTAGAAGAATGAAAATCAATCCATTCTTATTTCCTTGTACAAAGCTCAAACCCAAGTGCATTAAGGCCCTCCACATAAATCTAGATACACTGAAACTAATAGAAGAGAAATTGGGGGAAAGCCTAGAATATATGGGTTTGGGGGTCAGGGAGTTCCTGAAAAGAATACTGATGGCTTATCTAAGATCAAAAATTGACAAAAGGGTCTTAATAAAATTGCAAACTTTCTGTAAAACAAAGGCCAGTGTCCAAAGAACAAAATAGCAATCACCAGATTGAGAAATTATCTTTACCAATCCTACATGTGATAGATTGTTAATATCCAATATATACAAAAAAACCTCAAGAAATTAGACTCCAGACAATCAAGTAACCCTATCAAAAATGTGATACAGAGCTAAACAAAGTGTTCACAACTGATGAAACTGTAATGTTTGAGAAACACCTAAAGAACTGTTCAACATTCTTAGTCATCTGGGAAATGCAAAATAAAACAACCCCTCACATTCACTAGGGCATCTAGCCTTCCCTGAACCAAGGGCCTTTTCTCCCATTGATGCCTGACAAAGCCATCCTCTGCAACATATAGTGCTTGATACATGGGTCCCTCCATGTGTACTCCTTGGTTTGTGATTTAAACCCTGGGAGCTCTGGCAGATTGATATTGTTTTTCCTATGAGGTTGCAAACCCCTTCAGGCCTTTCAGTCCTTTCTTTAACTCCTCCACTGGGAAGCTGGTGATCAGTTCAGTGGATGGATGCGAGTATCCACATCTGTATTTGTAAGGTTCCACCTTACACCAATCAGAATGGCTAAGATGAGAAACTCAAATGACAGGGGATGTGGAGAAAGAGTAACACTCCTCCATTGCTGGTGAGGATTGCAAGCTGGTACAACCATTCTGGAAATCAGTCTGGCAGTTCCTCAGAAAATTGGACATAATACTCTTGGAGGTTCCAGCAATACCACTCCTGGGCATATACCCAAGAGATGCTTCAACATATAACCAGGACACATTCTTCACTATGTTCATAGCAGCTTTATTTATAATAGCCAGAAGCTGGGAAAAATCCTGACATGGCTTCAAGAGAGGAATGGATACAGAAAATGTGCTACATTTACACAATGAAATTCTATTCAGCTATTAAAAACAATGAATTCATAAAATTCTTATCCAAATGGATGGAACTAGAAAATATCATCCTGAGTGAGGTAACCTAATTACAAAAGAACACACATGGTATGTACTCACTGATGATAGGATATGAACCTAAAAGCTCAAAATATCCAAGATACAATTCACAGATGAATTGAAGCTCAAGAAGAAGGAAGAGCAATGTGTGGGTGCTTCAGTCCTTCTTAGGAGTAACAAAATACTCAAGGGAACAAATATGAAGACAAATTGTGAAGCAGAGACTAAAAAAAAAAAAAAAAGGCCAACCAGAGACTGCCCCACCTGGGGATCCATCCCATATAGAGTCACAAAATGCAGACACTATTGTGGATGCCAAGACATATATGTTCTGCCAGGAGCCTGATATAGCAGTCTCGTGAGAGGCTCTTTGTTTTGCATACTATTTCTTTCTGGGGTATCATTCTTCAGTGAATCCTAGGCCCTTACAACACAACGAGAAATTTCTATTTAACACCTGGAATTTCTAATTCTTCTATGTCAGACACCATATTTATGGTATTGCAGACACATGCTGCTGTTGTTCTCTGGACAGTCCTTAATTTTTTTCCATTTGTGAAACCAAAAATTAAACAAGTAATGAAGTACTATTATATATACTTATATCATTTGTTCTGATTTTTTCAGTTTTCCTATCTGCATATGAAAATATTATATTATATAATGTTTTATAATCTTTTCAAATTGCATTTCTATTTTTTTAAATTAACTGCTGGAAAATATTTTCCATTATTTGGAACTATTCAATAAAGTGTACATTTACTGAAGTTGAATTTTGAAAATATTTCTACTAGTGGGAATGTGATATAAAAGTAAATAAAGCCCAGCCTATGTACTCCTAAAATTTATAATCCATTTAATTCATATAAATCAATTGTAAAATTTTATATCTATGTGTTATAGTAAATATCATAAGGGAAATATAACCAACAATCCTAGATTAAAATTATTACTTCCTGGAGTTTTGAGTGAAGATCCCACAGTATAGGAAAGTAACAATGATGTACTAATACCTTTTAAAAATAAAGATATATATGGTGTATGTGTGTGGTGCATATGGTGTGTGTGTGTGAGTGTATGTGGTGCATATGGTGTGTGTTTGTGAGTGTGTGTGGTATACATTCAGTGAGTGTGTCGGTGTGTGAGTATGGTGTGTATGTATTAGATGAGTGTATTGTGTATACAAGTTAGTGTGTATGTTCGCCCCCTATACACAAAGACATACACAGACACACACAGACACAGACACAAACAGACACACACACACACACACACACACACACACACACACACACACACACACAAACACCTGGAGCCTAGATGAGAACTTTGTCATCTTTCTATATTATATCTTTATTTTCCTTTAAGGCAGGTTTTATCACATGAATGAAAGCTCAACATTTTGTCTAGGCCATTGGCTATCAGCCCCCTGTAATCTGTCTCTGCCACACATTACTGAGGTTAGGTAAGAGTGAAGCTTTTTCTAGTTTATTTACATTGTTTATGGGGAAGTAAACTTAGTTCACTCTTGCACAGTAAACACTCTTACCTATTAAGACTTCTCCCCATTTTAACTTTTCCTTTTAAGACTGTATTAAGAAAAGTGCTCATTAGTCATTATTCATAAATAAGTATGAGCCGAGAAAATCACTCAGTGGATAAGCTATTGGCTGTACAAGTGAGAGGACATGAGTTTGAATCTCTAGATTTCACACAAATCCATGTACAATGGCAAGCATCTACAATTCTCTCCATACGGTGATAGGAAGCAATGACAGGATGATCTCCCACATCTCAGGAATCAACTCCCTTGGAACATGGTTTGATGCACAGCCAAAGGAACCTACTTAATTTAAATTGGACAATGAAGACTTAAGTTTTTTGCTGGCCTCCACAAGTCAAACAAATGCATAATCATGCACATAGATATAACATGTACATACACATGTTAAATTAACAAATTTAGTCCATGATTTGTAGTCCTACTGAGTCTAAGGGCTTTCACTCATTCCTGTTTAAAATGTATAATATGGTTATCTAGATCTATAAACTTTAGATGAAATTATAAATCAATTTTTATTGGAATGTTTTCCAGACCAATTCTCAGTCCCATGAATTTTGCTTTTTAGAGAACTCTTCATTGTTATTTCTTGACTATTTTATTTGAATATTTTGCATGCTACATTTCATCAACTCAATTAGTTAATCAAATGAAGGGCTTCCTGTTTACTTATTCTCATTTGAAATTGACGTCAGTCTATTTTCCTTGATTTATGCTAACAAATTAAGTATATGGATGGTAGTAATGAAAATGAATCCTGAAATTCTAATAAATGGTTTAGTGAATTATTATACAATGGAACTTGTACTTAGCATAAAATATAGAAACCACTCCCTTGAACAGTTGTCCTATATGAATGATACCTTATGACCACATAAAACCTAGTCACAGATATATAGTGTCTGACAACTATGAAAACTTCACATATTCTCCCACTAGAGTACAGGTAAATTAATGTGGTGTACACATGTCAAAAATAGTGCTCAATAATAAATTTGAATGAACTGGAGCTCTAGATATAGGTTAAGTGATTAAGAGCACATATTGTTCTAGTATATGACCCCAGTTTAGTATCATTTATAATAATAATAATAATAATAATAATAATAATAATAATAATAATAATAAATTAATTAAATTTACATTTCAAATGTTGTCCCCCTCCCTGGTTTCTTGTCAATGAACTCCCCATCCCATACCTCCTCCCCTTTGCCTCTATGAGCGTACTCCCTCACCCATCCACCCACCCATTCCCACCTCACTGTCCTAGTATTCCCCTATCCTGTGACATCAAGCCTCCACAGGACCAAGGGCCTCCCCTACCAATGATGCCAGATAAGGCCTTCTTCTGCTACATATGCAGCTAGAGCCATGGATAGCCTACATGTATGCTCTTTGATTGGTGGTGTAGTCACTGGGACCTCTGGGTGATCCTGTTTGTTGATATTGTTCTTTCTATGGTATGGCAATCCTCTTCAGCTAATTTTTAGGAAAAGTTTCTAACTTTAAAATTAAGGTCTATTTTTCCAATAATCATTTTAGATAGGAAAATAAACACATTATTTTCTTTCACTATAACTATTGAAAAAGAAGTTCTCATTCCAAGCAAGTGTCTCAAAACACTAATCATGTAATCAGATAAGAAATGAGAACTTGCCTTCCAGTATTGGTGAAGAGTGTAAGTATATTCATATATGTTCATTTTCTCTAAATGTGCATTAGCATTCAAAAGCAGAATTAGAGTTAAAAAGCAGGAGCTCTAGGGATAATAGTAATTCTACTTTACTGCTCATTCCTTTTACAATGATAGAATACTAAATAGGGACTTTTCTTCCTTTGATCATCTATATACCACTAATGGAAAACATGTGCAAGTTCATAACAAATTACAATATTATATATATAGTATTTCCAAGTATTGTCATTCACACAATCCCAGGTCAATGTTACACTTTGAAATACTTGCAAGTTTTAAAGAAAAGAGATGAACTCTGATGAAAAGTCTTGAGATAAGACTTTTTAGTTCATTGACATATACACTTTCATGAAGATGTCATATCCTAATAATGTACAATATTAAGCATTCTACTCATGATACATCTCTGCAAGGTCTGCAGACCAGACTTTCTTCACTTGATCTTAGCCAAAAGGCTGAGAAGGGATAGAGCCAACATTCTTGTTTCTCTACTTGGCTGCTTCTTCTGGCTTTGCTAGACATGCTTTTGATGCCTAGAAATACATCCTTGCCATCGTCTAGTTTCACTGTCTCCTACACTTCTGCTGGAAGCCTGGCTTTCTTAGAATTCTGTGGCTCATCATCACCATTATCCTCTCAGAATTTTGATCATTTTATCACTCTGTCCACCTCTGGCTGCTGCAGGCTATTCTCAGTAGTGTAGGCCTCTGGATGTGGTGCATAGTTTGAATTCCTGTCCTTATTCTGTGCCTCTCCTAGGTAATCGGTTTGTTGAGCAGATTGTAGAGAAGGTTTAGCAAGTCACACCTGTGAAACATCTCATCCAGGCAACTATTTTTTTTTTTACTTTTTTTTAAATTAAATATTTTCTTAATTTACATTTCAAATGCTATTCCAAAAGTCCCCCCCCCCCCGCTCCCCTGCCCACCCACTCCCACTTCTTGGCCCTGGCATTCCCCTGTATTGGGGCATATAAAGATTGCAGTACCAAGGGCAGGCAACTATTTCTTTCTCTGATTCTGCAGCCTGCCAAAGATTCCTACACATCAGCCTTGCAACTCATATCTTAAAGCCAGTTGTTCTCTTCCCACAAGCTGTGAAATAGCTCAAGAAGTTCTTTTATTCTGGTGCCATGATCCCTGACATTTAGACACATTTTTTTCTCCTTTTTTGTTTTTTAATCAAATGAAGCAAAATAGTGAGGGCATGGTTCTGAAGGTGTATTTTCAATGTTAAATTCAAGATAAAAATACAGCAATAAAAAATATATTGATGAAAGTAGGGACACAAAATACTTGGGGAAGAAAGATTTAAACATGTCTGGGCATAGGAATATTGAAGAAAGCAGAAAAAAAGAAAAGCTAAAAAAAAAAAAAAAAAAAAAAAAAAAAAAAAAAAAAAAAAAAAAAAAAAAAAAAAAAAAAAAAAAAAAAAGAAAAGTTGTTTGAAAGTGATATGGAAACATCCTACATCAAAAGCCACTTTAAAAAATGCAGCAGATGTGCAGTTCAGATTTCATGTGTGTCCTAAACAACTAGAGTGAGGACAGTCCATAAAGCTATTGCCTATCTGTGGAATAGATTTCCATAATTGAACTGCCTTGTCTGATTTAATAGGCGAGAATGTGATTAACTCCCAAGATACTTATTTGCCAGGGTGGGGGAATACTCAACGGAGGCCTCCAAGATTTCAGAGGAGATGGTGGAAGGAATTGTGTCAAGGGGGACTGAGAGAGAGAGCAGTGATGAGGATGCAAAGTGAATATGAATATATATATATATATATATATATATATATATATATATATATATACACATATGTGTATATATACACATATGTGTGTATATGTGTATATGTATATATAATTGGATGCAAAGTAGAATGGTTATAATATAAAATGGAGGAGCAGTACTAGGGGCGTAAGGATTAAGTGGGAATGGGTGGCAGTGTGGAAAAGAGAAGTGAATAAAGCACATAAACACACATAGAAATATACACACTAAAATAGAAACCAAAACAATCATATTGACATAGCACAAAATAAATAGTAATTAATTTAAAATTTGAAAATGCTAAAAATTTATGAATAAAAATGAAGATAACATAAAAGTTTTGCTATGTAAATATGTAAGTACTAAATATAATATAGACAAAAGTATTTAAATTGATCCAAATGATAAATAGTGATATATATTTACTATACATATATACTATAGTGCCATTCTATTACCATTTAATGTTTTGTTAACTTCATTAAAAATCAGAAAAACAGAAATAATTTTCTGATATTAAACTTTTGAGCACATGTGAAAATATTCTAAAAGAAACCATTTTCAAGTGTGTAATCCAATTTAAGTTTATAAGAGTATTTAGGAAGTTTCTTTGAAAATCTAGTACCTACTTCATGAATTTACTAAAAAAACATATAAATAGGAAGTTGAACAACTCTTTTCATAAAATTGAACAAAGAAATACATAACAAGTGATGCTGTCTAAATGTTCAAGTGCAACAATGGTACAAGTCCCCAGAGTAAGACCTGATTCCTTGTTACCATTGATTTTTTTTCCCTCTGGAGGATTTGGTGGCAGATGGAATTTCCATCTGGAAACTGTCCTTGCTGATCAGTTTAGATAGTTTTATCGACTTCATCCTCTGGGGAGTTATAAAACCTTACTTGGTTACTTGGAATACAGCTAAATTGTAGCTCTTCAAGATAATTGTTTTGAAGGTGTACACTGAGTACCTTAAAATTAAGATGAAGTAAAAATTCCATAAACATAATTATGATTGCAAGAATAGTTTTTATTCAATTAATATATACATAGTAAAGTGTATCTCAATAATTAAGCATGATAAACCATAGACGATGGCTCTAATGGAAATCATGTATTAAGAAAATATCAGCATTTCTTTTATTTTAAATGTAGATACTTATAAAAACTGACTTAATTTGTGATTAAAATGAAAGCACAATTCATTACTGAACATATCTGGGTCATGAAAAGAAAGTAACTCATCTATAATACTCCTGACCTTCAAAACTCTTCCATGAAACTCCAACTTAACAATCTGATAATATAAAGAATTTTCTCAGCAATCTCAATATGATAACTTCTTATGAGATTAGCAAAACCATAACCATTTTAATTTTAGCATATAATAAACCTACTAATTATATGGTGGAAGTAACAGTATTGTAACCCATCCGCATTTTCAATTAAGCATCTGTTTCAACCTGTATCAGTGTTTCATGTAGCATGTGTTTTTCACTAAACTTTTAAAAGGCATTACATGACATAGAAAACATGTGAAATAGAAAGAATGATTTAGCCAAATATTTTTGAGAAAATAGTATATTGAAACTACTTCTTAGTGACAGAATAACTGCAAGTGTTGACACATATCATCAAATTAATCTATGATTTGATGTAAACACAAAAAGAATGCCAGCTGATAAAAATGAGCCCATGTACAATTATTTGTGACATGAATGACTGTGAATTATTAGGCCATATGATGCATAAGTCTTCAGAAATTCTTTTATATAATTATTTTATGATGTTGAATCTTCAGTTGTAGCATACCCGAGATTGATAACAAAGCATCACCATATGACAAAATGAAATGGACTGCCTCTTTCACAATGGCAAGGTGTCTTTCTTCTTTAAAGTATTTTTCTACTACTATTATGTTTGAGACATTAATTCATTCTATAGCCCAGGCTGTCCTGGATATTGCAACAACTATTATTATTATTATTATTATTATTATTATTATTATTACTACTACTACTATTATTATATATGTAAGTACACTATAGCTGTCTTCAGACACACCAGAAGAGGGCATCAGATCTCATTACAGATGGTTGTGAGCCACCATGTGGTTGCTGAGATTTGAACACAGGACCTTCGGCAGAGCAGTCAGTACCCTTAACAGCTGAGCCATCTCTCCAGCCCAAAGATTTATTTATTTTTTACTTATATAAGTACACTGCAGCTGTCTTCAGATAAACGTTAGAAGAGTGCATTGGATCCCATTACAGATGGTTGTGAGCCATGGTCATTGGGAATTGAACTCAGGACCTCTGGCAGAGCAGTTGGTGCTTTTAACCACTAAGTCATCTCTCCAGTGCAACAACTCTTATTAAGCCTTTCTAAGTTCTGAGATTACAAGACTGAACTATCACACCTTTGTCTAAGTCTATAGATATGCTTTATATTTTGGCATATTAGAGTGAAGGAAGTATTAGAACTTTTTCAGAAGAGATGATACATGGAATTAGAGAGAAGAATGTCAGACAGAAAACAAAGGGCCATGTCTTCTTTAATTTGTCTGCCCTAGAATTTGTGTTATTTATACTTATATGTTACTTTCATGTGATAATTGAGGAGGATGAAAAACTAGAGCTTTGCTAATGTTAGGAAAGTGAGGCTTGTGAATACTGTAAGTGCAGGGAAAGTACATGATATACTTTAAATCAGTTGTCTATTACCCGATACTGTGTAATGAACCCAAAGCATCTTTTAAATATAAGTTAAAGCAAAACATCAAAATGGATGAAATGGCTTGATCGGAATTGGAAGCGACTATTCTGAAGCATACATCATTTATTGAAAGACAAAGGAAAGTGATAGAAATACTGACAATAGACTCTCAAGATCTAGTCCAATATTCTTATACTGAGCTGTATTTACTTTCCTGATGTTGACATTAAAATCATTCCATAGGCCAGGTTGCCTTCAAACTTGCAATCCTATCTTAGCATCTTCAAAAGAGATTATGGACCTATTTCAAGTGGTCCAGTGCAATAAAAGTATATTTAAATGATACTTAGTTTAAATTAAACTCCTCAAGGTTTTCATTTTCTGACTTTTCAATTATTGTGAGAAAGAAATATACTCACAATATTAAATTTTTTATGAGTTATCTGCACATTTTCTGTATCTCTAGCAATCTGATTTGTGCATTAATGTAGTTATTGTGATATTCTTACAGTGATTTAAAAAATTGAAACAATTTTCTCACCTTCTTGATATTATTTTATCCTTTACTTGGTTGATAATTTGATGATGAATGCAGATAATATTTCACTAGAAAATTACTAATCCTATATATTAAAATACCATTATAAATAGGATCTAGACAAGGTCAACTGCTTAGAAGTATTTTCCTATGATTTCTTATCTGAAAATCAAAATTATTGTTCGTTAATATTTGGGTGCACATACAAACCAATAATGTCAAACAAACTTAGACAGCCCCCCCTATTGACTCTATTGAGATAAATTCAAATTACAAATGAGGATATTTCACCAGTTACATTATTTGACCATGAGATATATGGAAACAGTGAATGATTTCTGGCCATTAAAAGCCAATCACATACCTTAATTTGCTGGGTTAATAAAAAGATCATTTTTGAATACCTGATAGTTTGAAAATCAATCTTCAAATTCAATCAATTAAACATCAATGGAAATGCCTCAAAGGAAAACTATGAAGCAATCTTTTCCAGCCACTTAATGTAGTGTGTACAGACATTTACAAATCCCATTGGCAACAACACTGATGGCAATTTTCATGTCTAATTGACATTTTGGTCGCAGTCAAGACACTAGTTCATGTCTGAATGAATAAATAAGTAAAATCATGTCATTATGTTACTTAAAAGAACCGAAGGAATTGACATTTTACCAGTAGAAGTATTAACTGTGTAAAATCACAACTGTAATTTATAAACTGTTTTTCAGCTCAGGAGATTTTTCTCAATTTTTATGTAATTGTTTATGTACTCCTGACTTTTAAACTCTGATTTAAATATTATCTCTTTCTGTTTATAAACCACTTAATACAGAACACTGTAAAATACTGGGTTAGGCAGTAGGGGTTCCTGAAATAAGGAACTAAATTGCCTCTACACTCATATTAAAGTTTAAAAATTTATGACTTTACTGAAATTGAATATAAACACAGGTATAAGTTCCTTATAATTAATTAACCCATTGTTTTGAAATATACTTTGCATTTTCTAATAGCTTTATTTATTTATTTATTTGTTTGTTTGTTTGTTTGTTTGTTTTTCGAGACAGGGTTTCTCTGTATATCCCTCATTGTCCTGGAACTCACTCTGTAGACCAGGCTGGCCTAGAACTCAGAAATAAACCAACCTCTGCCTCCCAAGTGCCAGGAGTAAAGGCATTCACCACCACTGACCGGCTATAATAGCTTTTTGGTTTTTTTTTTTTCAACTTTTATTAGATATTTTCTTCATTTACATTTCAAGTGTTATCCAGAAAGTTCCCTATATCCTCCCCCCTCCCAGCCCTGCTCCCCTACCCACCCGCTCCCACCCCTTGGCCCCGGCGTTCCCCTGTATTGGGGCATATAAAGTCTGCATAACCAAGGGGCCTCTCTTCCCACTGATGGCCAACTNATTACTCCAGACTTCTCACCAGAGACTATGAAAGCCAGAAGATCATGGACAGAGATTATACAGATGCTGAGAGAACACAAATGCCAGCCCAGACTACTTTACCCAGCAAAACTCTCATTTACCATAGACGGAGAAACCAAAGTATTCCACGACAAATTCAAATTCACACAATATCTCTCCACAAATCCAGCCCTTCAAAAGATAATAACAGAAAAACACAAATACAAGGACAGAAACTCTGCCCTAGAGAAAGCAAGAGAGTAATCCTTCAACAAACCTAAAAGAAGACAGCCATAAGAACAGAATCCCAACTCTAAAAACAAAGATGACAGGAAGCAACAATTACTGTTCCTTAATATTGCTTAATATCAATGGACTCAATTCTCCGATAAAAAGGCATAGACTGTCAGACTGGCTACACAAACAGGACCCGACATTTTGCTGTCTGCAGGAAATACACCTCAGGAAAAACGACAGACACCACCTGAGAGTGAAAGGCTGGAAAACAATATTCCAAGCAAAGGACCCCAAGAAAAAAGCTGGGGTAGCCATTCTAATATCGAATAAAATAGACTTTCAACCCAAAATTATTAAAAGAGACAAAGAGGGGCACTTCATACTCATCAAAGGCAAAATCTTCCAAGAGGAACTTTCAATTCTGAATATCTATGCTCCAAATGCAAGGGCAGCCACTTTCATTAAAGAAACTTTAGTAAAGCTTAAATCGCACATTACATCTCACACAATAATAGTGGGAGACTTCAACACCCCACTCTCACAAATGGACAGATCCTGGAAATATAATAGCTTTTTAAAGACATGAAAAATTAAATAAAATACAGAAACTTTATAAATTAATGTAGCTGTGAGTCTAGAATTCCTGTTTGTTTGAAATCTAATTAAAATTTTATGGTGAGAATTTCTTATCTTGTATATCTAGTGATATTCCATGAGAAAAATAATAATACAGATAACACAATTAAGATTGAAAATGAAAATCTATTCCATGCTAGTAAAGTGATGACTTTCTTTTCTTTTTTTTTTATTTTTATATTTATTTTTGTTTTTTGAGACAGGGTTTCTCTGTGTAGCCCTGGCCCTCCTAGAACTCACTCTGTAGACCAGGCTGGCCCCTCTAACTCAGAAATCTGCATGCCTCTGCTTCTCAAGTGCTGGGATTAAAGGCATGCTCCACCACTGCCTGGCTGACTTCCTTTTCTCTGCTCTAATTGTTGTATTGTTTTTCTAATTCTTCAAAGACAATATTATATAGGAGGCTGAAATATTTTATAAAATAATTATATAGGTACCCAGAACCTCAGTCAAGCAATGATGGGAATAATTATAGTATTTGAGACATAAATATTTTATTTCTCTGATTTGTTGATAGTATTTTCTTCTGATTTATATTAATGTTTGACATATCTAGCAGACATCTGACATTTATTTCATAGCTGTTAACATCTATGAGAAATCATGTTCTTCTAATGAGAGCTCTATCCTAAGTCAAGAGAACTCAAGATATGGAAGAAAGGAAACAAACAAAAAAATGTGAAAGCCTGTGTCACAAGGCTTTATCCAACTTTTATGACATGAGATCACTTCAAATGATTCTTCTTGGAAGATAATATACATCAAAATCCCTGAAGTGGACTTAAGGAGATAGCTCAGTAAAATGTTTGTTGTATAAGTGTAAGCAAGTAATTAAAATTCTCCAAACCCATATAAAGACAACACATGTCTGTAGACCCGGTATCCCTATAAAGAGATAAAAGGTATGATGGAATGTAGAGACAGGAAATTACCCAAGAATTTAGAGGTTAGCTATCCTGGCATACCAATGGTAAACAATAAAACAGAGAATTGTCTTCAACAATGAGGATAGTAAAGACTAGCATTTGTACTTGTCCATTGACTTCCACATGCATGATGTGGCAAATTCATATCAGTACACACACATGCACATGCACATAGACACACACACACACACACACACACACACACACACACACACACACACACCAAAACAGCAACAATAGTAACAACAAAAATAACATAAAGGACAAATTAAGAAGCAGGTGATGCAAGTTTTATTTGAGAATTTTCACTGACCATATTCATGGACATTAGGAAGCAATTAAAGCTTTAAGGCATCTTAGAATCAATGAGGTGATCTGGAAAACTGGAGCAACTTTAGCATCTCTTAGTTGGCTACTTGATTAAGTGACAGGGAGAAGACAAGTAAATTAGGTGAACATTTTTAGTCATATAATTTGTTGACAGAAGACACCTTTGGATGGTAGGCAAACGAATCAGATAAAAGGTGAATATGAAGAGTGAATTGCAGCATTTTCAAATTTAGAATTTGGTGTTAAAGTATTATCTACTCAAAGTTAAAGATACACAGAATGAGACAAAGAGAAAATCCTGAACAAATATAGATTTCCCTTTGAGCATTACTTTTCTGCATGGACATATATGAAATTTTGTTAATCATCTTTTCAGCGTTGTTTAGCAATATCTCTTTTATGTTCTCTTTTTCCATTTTAACTCTTTTAATGGATAAATAATTCTATTAATCAGATATAAAGTTTATAATTCAGTTAAACTCACAAAAGAAAATAGGTGAAGGCCATTCGAATGAGTTCAACTTAAATCCATGATCTTTTTGCCTGCTTGCTTTAGAATAGTTTTGATTCGTGAAATGTGCATTTACGACTGTGTTTTTTTAGTTCTTTGGAATACATTTGCCTCTGATAAGTTTTTTTTTTCCTCAGTTGGTGCTGCTAAATAACTCCTTAAAAGAAACTGTATACTTTTGCTGTGCTGTGTCTTACTGTGCTATTATTATATCCTCACTTAGAATGTCAGTATTCTATTGTTATTTTTTTTTTTTACATATCAATTGTACATAATGATTGGTTTCATTATGGCTTTTTCACACATGGATATAATCTCTTTTCATCATGACACTTCCATTTTCCTTTCTTGTTCTCTTCCATTTCTTCTTGCCTCTTTTCTTCTCCTGACCTAGATAGACCCCTTCAATTGCAGCATCTTTTCTTTTCTTTTTTTCAATTTTTTATTAGATATTTTCTTAATTTACATTTCAAATGCTATCCCGAAAGTTCCCTCCCCCCTCCCACCGCCCTGTTCCCCTACCCACCCACTCCCACTTCTTGGCCCTGGCGTTCCCCTGTATTGGGGCATATAAAGATTGCAATACCAAGGGGCCTCTCCTCCCCATGATGAGAAGCTAGAGATAGAACCCCAGGAGCTGAAGGGGTCTGCAACCCTAGATGAGGAACAACAATATGAACTAACCAGAACCCTCAGAATGCAGCATCTTTTCTAGTTGTCTTTCTGAACTCTTCTTTGGTGACATACTGACTTTCATTAGGAGTATGGTTGAACTGTGCGTGGACACTTTAGTAACAATAAAATGTTTCTCCCTGCCCCAGAAACTATTGAATGTTTTGTATCTTCAAGGAGGGATGGACTCCAACAACTTCTTACCTATACTTAAAACTCTTTTATAAATATGGGCTTAAAGAAAATATAAATCATGAGTTTTTTTATGAAAACCTTATTGGAGCTATTTTCAAGATCAGGAAGGGATTTATCAAATTATAAATTAGTGAGTTACTTGTATATCCTCCAAGGTTTAACTACTTTATTTAACACCTACATAAATGCTTTACCTGGACACTCTAATGATTCAAATGTTTACTTAATGACTCAGAAAAGTTACTAGACCTTGTAAAGCACAAAGCTCCTCCCACATGCTTTTTTTCTTTCAAGATATGGCAGACTTTAGTCTTAAATGTTCACTTTAAAAATAATGTGATATAAAACCAAATTTGAAGATTTTTATTTTTATTACACATATTTTATGTGTATATCTGTTTGTGTGTATATATGTATGTGTTTGTGTGCATCCATATGTTAATGCCTGTGTGTGCTTATAAGAGTGAGAGTGTGGAGGTCAGACAATAGCTTGCATGAGTTGGTAGTTGATTTTTTCTATCTAACATGTGGGATCTAGAGATCAAAATCAAGCTATTAAGCTTTAAGTCAGGCACTTTACCCATTGAGCTAGCATACTGGACTTGGATGATGGCTTTTAAAATGTCAAATTGTAAACATGGGAACATGGGGTACTTTTTTATAACTATATTCACTAATTATTAAACTACATTATAATTTTGTATTTTTCCACCAAATACATTGAAGGTTTTTTTTGGGGGGGTGGGGGGTTCTCTGTATAGCCCTGTCTGTCCTGAAACTACTTTGTAGACCAGGCTGGCCTCGAACTCAAAAATCCGCCTGCCTCTGCCTCCCAAGTGCTGGGAGTAAAGGCATGTGCTACCACAACCAGCTTGAAGTTTTAATCATATCATAATACATTATGTTTTGTGTATGTGTGTGCGTGTGTGTGTGTGTGTGTGTGTGTGTGTATGTGTGTGTGTGTGTATACGTGTGTGTGTGTGTGTGTGTGTGTGTGTGTGTGTGTGACTAAATGGCATAGTTTTAGATATTATTAGGTTAGGTTGATATAAAACATGTTTGGACTCAAGGAATCATGCATACATTCCTGGAAAGAATAGGAAATCAACAACTCAAGTGTAAATAAAACAATGTGTCAAGTATAAAATATTGGTTTTCAATTATCTCCACACAACTATCAGCAGCAGTAAGTCAAATATGAACAGAATGTTTATGAAACATATTAATGGAGCCAGGAGGAAATAGGAACATTTTCAGGAAAATTGCATGGGTAGGGGAGCAGGGTGGGTGGAGGGTATAGGGAACTTTCAGGATAGCATTTGAAATGTAAATAAAGAAAATATCTAATAAAAAAAAAGACAAACATTTGAAGGTGCCATTGTCAGTTCCTTGAGCCTTCTGATTCTATGCAAAAGATCCTTCTTAATCACCTGGTATCACAAAAGAAAGAGAGTTAGCAGGAATTAGGGCCAAGTTATATCCACTATCAAAGTCCACAGTAGCATTTGCACCCTGATAATTTCTTCTTTCTAAAGAGTCTACAACTTCTCATAAAACAACACCAGCTTGGGCCCAAGTGTTCGAATGTCTTACTCAGTAGGTGACATTTTATACTCAAACAATTAAACAGAATGAAATTAAAATTTCTTGTAAAACTAAGTACATCCATTTTTAATCATAAACAGTAAGATAATAACAAATGCTTTAAATGAGAATTGTGAAATATTTGTTATCTAACCAGTAGTCAAGTCACTTTTTTACTTTTCAACCATATATATATATATATATATATATATATATATATATATATGTGTGTGTGTGTGTGTGTGTGTGTGTGTGTGTGTGTGTGTGTGTGTGTACATAATACATACCTACATATGAAGCTCAGATTACTCAAAGAAGATTACTAAACTATCAGGTTTCAAAATGGATTGTTGAAGAAATATCAAATATATGGCTTTTAGCCTGGTTATAATCCCAATGCTAAAGAGGCTGGATAAAGAGGATAATTAAATTTGAAACTAGCCAAGACTATTAAGAATGAGTCTATAACACAGTGGGTTTAGGAGTAGAATTATATACAGCTAGAATCAGGTTGAGTGGCACTTAACTCTTCTTTAGAATTTGGTCTTCAATTTTGAGACCATTGATGAATCCATACTCAATTCAAGACAAATCTGAGGTACATAGTATCAAAACAAGGTAGTGGATACAGCTGATTTGTAGAGACATTGTTTTATGATTTCCTGAATTAAATCCTGGCACTGGAATAAAACTATGTAAATAGTCGTTGGATGATATGCATAATGACACAGACAAGAAAGGAATCTGGTTGGAGGAATTACAAACTTCCCCTGTTCCTCCTTACTCAAGAAACAGAATAGCAGAAGTAGCACTGATGAGGTCAACATAAATCTTGGGATTGTCACTGCTGAAGCATGCCCAAACAAGCCTCTGGTAGTTTTATAGTGAAAAAAAAAAAAAGTTTAATATATCCTGATTGAAAATATAAGCAAATATGTTCAGTGTTTACCCATGTAAAAGATACAGATATTTAGACACTAATTACAAATTCTGAAAACATATTTCATTCTCTAACTACTGACAGTAAATGATTCACATTCCATTTGTGCTATAACTGAACATCTTAAAGTGAGAATGAGAGAGAAAGAAAAGTTTGGAGGCCTTATTGAATCAGAAAAGTGGATAAAATACAATGGGCTGGTCAGTTTACGTGTGATTAGGATAACTGTGTCTGCTAGCTGGTAGTTCACAATGCTAGAATTCTATCTTCCCGAGGAGACTGTAAGTCAGAAGTATCATCCTTCCTAATGATTATGCTTCAAGGGAAAAGCTCTCAAGTATTTGAGAAAGATGTTTCTGAGTTGCAAGAGACATTTCTTCACAGTTATAAGAACTTTTTAGTAAATGCACTGAGAAATTGGAATCTGGTGCCTGTCATCATGTGTTGGATAGAACAAATAGTCCATTTTCTTTCTCAATTGAACTTTCTGAGGCAGAAATTTTAATGGGTTATCTGGGGTTATAGTGAGGACACAGCCTATCCTCTTACAAGTAATTTTGTTTGGCCAAGTCTCTGAGTGCAGTAGTTTGGAGAGTGCTGACAAGCAAATATACTACCTTACACATACTTAAAAAATCTAACAAAGAGTATAGTTCAGATAAATGTAACTAAAAATAATATTGAATGTTTGAATGCAAAAATGCTTAAAGAGTATGTGTTGCTTGGAAAGGTCAAATCATTGAGCATAGGCAACTTCAGAGATAGTAATATATTATGATGTGTTTATAAAAAGATAAATGGTATAAGAATATGTTCTATATGGGTGTGGTGTGGTTTGGGGAAAGGGGTTACCAAGGAATCCCTACCCCTAAAAGACAAACCACATGGTAGTATAGTATAGAATAGAGTTTATTTATGGTATGGGGAAGGAAGTTAAGAGAGTAGCAGAGACAGAGAAAGGGAGAAAGAAAGAGAGAGTAAAAAGGTAGAGGCTGGTCATGACCATATGGAGAGAGGGGGAAGGGAATGGAGAGAGAGAGGTAAGAGTAAGAAAGTAAGAGAAAATAAGACAGAGAGGGGAGGGGTCAAGCATCCCCTTTCATAGTGGGCCAGGCCTACCTGGCTGTTGCCTGGTAATTGTGGGAGGAGCATACCTAGCTGTTGCCTGGTAACTGTGGGGGGTGGAGTCCAGACAGAATACCAACACCTTACCTGTCCTCTGAATGTAAAGGAAGGAGAACAGTTTTCACATGGAATCATGAAAATTAAACCTTTCATAGTTCATAATTATCAGGTTTAAAACAAAGCAAAACTCACACACAAGATTTAAAATAAATCATGAAAGAATGAGTATAGGAATCCGTTAAAAAGAAATAAAAATTCCTCATATAATATATTCATAAAAGTGAAATTTCTCTGAGGCAATTAATCTTGAATTATAAGTGAATATATGAAATATGGATTTTGATGGAATACGTTGTGTGATTAAATAAATTTTTATAAAAATAAGAGTAATACACACACACACACACACACACACACACACACACACACACATACATATTATATATATCATACAGTCTTGAAATTGTGTAACAAACAAATATACAAAGTTTAAGAAGTTAACATATCTTCTGATCTGCAACTACATCCAAGCAGCAGATCATGTGCTCCAGTTCTCCTCTCCAAAACTCCCCACACTCAGAGACAGCTTGACCCCCAGTAGTTCTGAAACTTCCAGGTTCACAGGTAAGACAGACCTGCCATAATATTAACTGGGACCCCACCCAGACCCAGTGGATGGAGGAACTTCTGCCCCTCCTGTGACACATATACTTCCTGTCCAAAATTGCATGCAGGAACAGATCATGTGCTAGAGCCTCATCCCACCCTGCTTCTTTCCCCAGAGTCAGTTTTACTTCCCAGAATTCCCAATAAAACCAGACCCACAGGTAAGACCCTCACTCCCCAATACTTGGACTAACCAGCTTACCCCAAACTCTGGGAGCCCAGAGAACAGAGGACCTCCTTCCCTGCCAGAGACACATCTTCCTTCCAGGCCTGAAACTGTGCAAAGGAACAGATCATGTGCTCCACCCCCCCCCATCCCCTCTCCTGCATTCTGGGGCAAACACCCAGAGACAACTTGATTCCCAGAAGTTCTGACACAATCTGGGTCACAGGATATCCTTCAGAGCCAGGATCATAGAATACACACTCCAGATCGCTTCCTAAACTCAGAATCTGCCTGACATGAGGAGGTCCAACATAACCAGGTTCACAAGAGGAATAGACTCCAATCAGATACAGCAAGGCCAGTTAACACCAGAAATAACCAGATAGCAAGAGACACGCTCAAGATCATAAGCAATAGAAAACAATAGGACCCTGATATAGTTGTCTCATATGAGGCTAAGCCAGTGCCTGGCAAATACAAAAGTGGATGCTCACAGTCATCTATAGGATGGAACACAGGGCCCTCAATGGAGAAGCTAGAGAAAGCACCCAAGCAGCTGAAGGGTTCTACAACCCTATAGATTGAACAACAATATGAACTAATCAGAACCCCCAGAGCTCATGTCTCTAGCTGCATATATAGCAAAAGATGGTGTAGTCAGCCATCATTGGGTAGAGAGGCCCCTTGTTATTGCAAACGTTATATGCCCCAATACAGGTGAACGCCGGGGTCAAGAAGTGGGAGTGGGTAGGTAGGGGAGGAGGGCAGGGGGAGGGTAGATGAAACTTTTGGGATAGCATTTGAAATGTAAATTAAGAAAATTTCTAATAAAAAATAGAAAATAAAGAAAAGAAAAGAAAACAATACCACTTGGCACTCCCAGAATCCAGTTCTGAACACCACAGAAATCCCTGTGTATCCTAAAACATTTGAAAAGCAAATTTCTGTACTAAAAGCTCATCTTATGAAGATGAGAGAGACCATTAAGGAGCACATATATAATTCACTAATAGGAATAGAGAGGGACAGAGATAAACATATGCAAGCATTTAAAGAGGAAACAGGTAAGAAAATACAAGAAACACAATCAAACAGGTGAAAGATTTGAACAATATCAACCAGGATCTAAAAATGGAAATAGAAAAATCCATCCATCCATCCATCCATCCATCAATCAATCAATCAATCACATGAGGTCACTAGTTTGTCTGCTCCACTAAAGACCCCACAATTTAAAGGCTTCCCAAGAGTTCCCCTGTCCACAGGGCAACAGGTAAGGGACCCTCCCAAACAAATGCAGCAACTAGGAACCCCAAGAAGCCCAGCCAGGAGCCATCAGTCCCCCAAACCCCCACCCTCTGTATTCCACTGTTCTTCGAGACTGCACCTACTGCCAGGGCAGATCATCAGCTTGTCTGCTCCTCTGAAGGTATCACAATCTGAAGACCTCTCAGGAGTTCTACTGCATGCAGGGTAACAAGGCAATATACTCAATAATTGAAGGCCTCCCAGGAGTTTCACGCATGCAAGTAAACAGACCCCAGAGTCTCAAGGTCTCAAGGACTTCTGCTGCACACCGGGCAACAGAACCTAGAGTAGGAAGGTGTCCCAGGAGAACAGCTACATGCAGAGAAACAGCTTGACTGCTGCTCTGAAGACCCAACAGTCTAAAGTCTTCCCAGAAGATATAGTTGCATGCAGGGCAACAGATCATCATCTTATCTACCCCACAGATGGTCCTACAGTCTGAAGGCCACCCAGGAGAGCTACTTCAAGCAGGCCAACAGGTCACAAGTGTACATGCCCCTCTGAAGAACACATAGAAAAAGACTGCACAGGAGGTATGATGTATAAGAGTCACAGTCCTCCTAGGAGACCTGTGGCAGCCAGGAACACAAGAGGCAGGTTCAAGACAGAAAAACTAAGACTAGCTAACACCAGAGATAACCAGATGATGAGAGGAAAGCACAAGACCATAAACAACAAAAGCCAATATAATTTGGCATCATCAGAACCAAATTTCTTGCACAACAAGCAGCCCTGGATACACCATCAAACCTGAAAGTCAGGAAGGTGACCTAAAAACATATTTCCTGAAGATAATACAGTCCTTTAAAGAGGATCCAAATAACTCCCTGAAAGAAATACAAGAAAACATAAGTAAACAGCTAGAAGCTCTTAAAGAGGAAACAAATAAATACCTTAAGGAAATATAGAAAAACACAAAGAGATGAAGGAACTGAACAAAGTCTTCCACCTAAAAGTGGAAATAGAAAAAATAAAGAAAACACAAATGGAGGTAACTCTGGAAATGGAAAACCTATGAAAGAGGTGAGAAACTACAGATGAAAGCATTACCAATTGAATACAAGAGACAGAAGGGAGAATCTCAGGAGTAGAAGATACCTTAGAAGCTATTGACACAACTGTCAAAGAAAATTCAAAATATAAAACAACTCAGAACCCCAAACATTCAGAAAATTCAAGATACGATGAAGAGACCAAATCTAAGAATAATAGGAATGGAGGAGAGAACTAAGATTCCCAGGTCAAATGGCCCACAAACATCTTCAACAAATCATAGAAGAAAACTTCCCCAACCTAAAGAAAAAGATGGCAATAAGTGTACAAGAAGCCTGTAGAACAGCAAATAGACTAGAGCAGAAAAGGAAATCCTCTTGTCACATAATCAAACCACTAAATATGCAGAACAAAGAAAGAATATTGAAAGCTGTAACAGAAAAAGCAAAGTACCATATACAGACAGGCCTATCCAAAGTACATCAGACTTTTCAACAGAGATACTAAAAACAAGAAGAGCCTAAACAGATATCATGCAGATCCTTTTTTTTTTTTTTTGGTTTTTCGAGACAGGGTTTCTCTGTATAGCCCTGGCTGTCCTGGAACTCACTCTGTAGACCAGGCTGGCCTTGAACTCAGAAATCCACCTGCCTCTGCCTCTTGAGTGCTGGGATTAAAGGCGTGCCTCACCACGCCCGGCCATATCATGCAGATCCTAAACAAACATAAATCCTAGCCCAGGCTTCTATGCCCAACAATTCTCTCAGTCAACATAGATGGAGAATCCAAAATATTCCAGGAAAAAAATGTAATTAATATTTAGCTACCAATTCTGCTCTTCAGAGAATTCTAGAGGGAAAAAAAATCCAATAAAATGGGGTATCTACACCAATGAAATAAGGAAGATATTAATCATCTCATAAAAAAACCCAAAGCCAAAATGAATCACTTGCACATAATGCCACCTACAACAATTATCTGTCTTTAATATCTTTCAACATCAATAGATTCAATTCTCCAATAAAAAGACATAAGCTAACAGACTGAATATTCAAACTAGATCCAGCATTTTGCTATATACATGGAAAAAAAAAAACCCTCAATAACAAAAACCAGAAACTTCTCCAGAATGAAAGACTGTAAAAAATCTTTCCAACAAATGGTCCCAAGAAACAAGATGGTGTTGCAATCCTAAAATCCAATAAAATAGAGTTTCAACCAAAATTTATCAAGGAAGATTTGGAAGGACACTTCATATTCATCAATGGAAAAATTCACCAAGATAAAGTCTCAATTCTAAACATCTATAGCCCAAAGGCAAGGGCACCCACATTCATAAAAGAAACTTTATTAAAGATAAAACACACACTGAACTCCATACAATAATAGTGAGAGATTTCAACATCCCACTCTCACCAATGGACAAGTCACTGAAAAAGAAACTAAAGAGAGACACAGTGAAACTAAGAAAGGTTATGAACCAAATGGATTTAACAGATACCTACAGAACATTTTACCCTAAAACAAAAATACTATACCTTCTTCTCAGTACCTCATGGTACTTTCTCAAAAATTGACCATATAATAAGACATAAAACAAGACTTAACCAATACAAGAAGATTGAAATAATCCTATGAATACTATCAGATCACCATGGAGTAAGCTAGACTTCAATAACAATAAAAACAACAGAAAACCCACAAACCCATAAAAACTGAACAACTTTTTACTCATTGATAACTTGGTCAGGGAAGAAGTAAGGAAATAAATTAAAGACTTTGAAGAATTCAATGAAAATGATGACACAGCGTACCTAAACTTATGGGACACAAGGAAAGCAGTGCTAAGAGGAAAATTCATAGCACTAAGTGATGTTTCAAAGAAACTGGAGAGAGACTAAAGTAGCAACATTACAGCACACTTGAGGGCTCTAGAAAAA
>LR753306.1:4364773-4375648 GCA_902729485.2 Mus minutoides | reverse complement strand
AAAAAAAAAAAAAAAAAAAAAAAAAAAAAAAAAAAAAAAAAAAAAAAAAAAAAAAAAAAAAAAAAAAAAAAAAAAAAAAAAAAAAAAAAAAAAAAAAAAAAAAAAAAAAAAAAAAAAAAAAAAAAAAGAAAAATAAAAAGAATCAACAGAACCAAAAGCTTTTCTTTTAAGAAAATCAACAAGATAGATAAACCAATACCCAAACTAACAAAAGGGCAAAGAAACAGTATCCAAATGAATGAAATCAGAAATGAAAAGGGAAACATGACAAAAGGTACTGAGAAAAAAATTTTTAAATATCATCAGATAATACTACATAAGCCTATACCCAACAAAAGTTGAAAATCTTGACGAAATGAATGATTATCTAGACAGGTACCAGGAAACAATGTTAAAACAAGAGAAGGTAAACCATCTAAAGAGGCCCATATCACCCAAGGAAATAGAAATAATCATTAAAATTCTCCCAACCAAAATAATAATAATAATAATAATAATAATAATAATAATAATAAGCATAGGACTAGATGGATTTAGTGCAGAAATCCATCAGACATTCAAAGCATATTAATACCAATACTTTTCAAACTATTTCACAAAATAGAAACAAAATAATACTACGTAATTCATTCTATGAAACCACAGCTATTCTGATAACAAGCCACACAAAGACAAAGCAAAGAATGAGAACTTCAGAACAATTTTCCTTATGAATACTGATGCAAAATAATCAATAAAATTCTTGCAACCTGGATGTAAGAGCACATCAAAATGATCATTCACCATAACCAAGTAGGCTGCATCCTAGTGACGCTGCAATTTTTCAATATACAAAAATTCATCGGTGTAATCCACTATAGAAACAAATACAAAGAAAAAATCCACATAATCATCTTATTAGATGCCGAGAAAGCGTTGGACAAAATGCTGTTCATGATAAAAGTCTTGGAAAGATCAGGAATTAAAGGCCCATATATAAACATAATAAAAAACAATATACCGCAAACCAATAGCCAACATCAAACTAAATTGAGAGAAACTTGAAGCAATCCCACTAAATTCAGGTGCTAGGCAAAGCTGCCCACTCTCTCCCTAAATATTAAATATAGTACTCAAGTCCTAGCCAGAGCAATGAGACAACAAAAGGAGGCCAAAGAATACAAATTAGAAAGAAGTCAAAATATTACTATTTTCAGACAATATGATATACTAAAATGACCCCAAAAATTCTACCACAAGACTCTTAGGCCTGATAAACAACTTCAGAAAAGTTGCTGGATACAAAATTAACTCAAACAAATCAGTAGATTTTCTCCACTCAAAGAATAAATGGGCAGAGAAAGAAATTAGGGAAACAACACCCTTCACAATAGTCACAAATAATATAAAATATAATGGCGGGGCTCTATGCAAGTTAAAGATCTACATGACAACAGCTTTAAGTCTCCGAAGAATGGAATTGAAGATCTCAGAAAATGGAAAGATCTCCCATGCATATTGATTGGCAGGATTAATATAGTATAAATGACTACATTACCAAAAGCAATCTACAAATTCAATGCAATCACCATCAAAATTCTAACTCAATAATTCATAGAGATAGAATAATTCTCAACTTTATCTGGAATAACAAAACCACCTAGGATAATGAAAAGAAATGAATTCTAAACAATAAAAGAGCTTCTAGGGGAATCACCATATATGACCGCAAGCTCTACTATGTAGCAATAGTGATAAAAACTGTTGTATTGGTACAGAAACAGACAGGTAAATAAATGGAATAGAATTGACAACCCAGAGATAATTCCACATACCAATTGTCACTTGATCTTAGAATTTTAGATATGTGAGTAATCTAAGAAGATAAAACTATCCAGTGGAAAACAGAAAACAAATGGGTGCTGTTTCAACTGGTGGTCTACATATAGAAAATGCAAATCCTGTTTTATCTCCTTGTATAAAGATCTAGTCCATATGGTACCAATGGGAATGTAGGTCCTTGGTCTTGTGGAGGCTTAATGCCCCAGTATAGGGAGATATTATAGTCAAGTGGTGGGGGAAATACCCTCTTAATGGCCAAACACACAGGCTATGGGATGGGTGATTTGTGGAGGAGAAACTGGAAAGGGGGACAATATTTGAAATAATAAATTAATAAAAATAATTTAACATATAGTGTAAAACACCCTCAGAGTGACATAGAGTCATTTCATAACATTTCATACATCATTGGAGGGAATTTAGAAAGCAAGACCAGTGGGAACAAGGATTATTTCCAGTTGTTCTGACATTTTGTTTAATCAGAAATAAACATGACAACAGACATATGTTAATACTGGGTAAAAATAATTTCTGTGTTAGCTTGTTTGCTCTATTTCTAATCAAGTTAAAGATGTTTTTAAAGGTTTTAAAGGTAGCTGAGTCTGTGTGAATGAGTATGCTATCTGAATCCTAAACTCTATGGTAAGGATTCATTTCCAAAAATGAGAAACCAAGATGTTTCATTTGATGAATATATTTATAATTAAAATAATCAGGGTAGATGACTTTTCTCATACTTTTCTGGCTGCAGAACAGCAAGAATAACCTGTTTTTAAATTGGAATGTTGATTGTTTCTTTTAACACTGTGTAGGCTTTAATTCATAGAATGATTATTGTGATAGTAAGTAAAGGGTGCGAAAGTTCTTCAAAATGTATTTAAAAACTATTACATTTAGATATATATTGTTTCAGAACACATTTCAATTCTAGTTTCTCCCAAATACCTCTAGAAAATCTATTAATGAAGCAATACTGCGATTAATGCTTACTATAACTTAAAAACAAAACAACATTCTTTGCGATATAAATAATGACTTGTATGGGAGGACAAAATCACATAATTATGATTTATGAGGGTTTGCTCAATAGTAGTACTTTCTTGAACTTGATTAATGTTATTTTAATAGTTATACATTAGTAGACATACAAAGCAGTGACAATTTGATGTAAGAAATAAATTGATATTTGGTATTATCTATAATACAAGTAAGTTTATAAATGTGTAGAAGAAAATTGTGGGGAAAAAGGTATTTTAGTAACTGCTATCTATTCAGACCAGAAGAAGAGGAATAACTTTACATTTATATGATTAGCTTAGTAGTAGGCCTATGTTAATACTAACAGCAACCTGTGTTTTGTTTTACTTTTAATTTATAGTACAATTTTTAATGTGATTTTAAAATATTTTATTTAAGAACATTGTAATGAATACACTAAAGGTTCCAGGCCTACAAAGGATAATAGATGGAATACTCCAACACAAGGAGGGAAACTACACCCTAGAAAAAGCAAGAAATTTATCTTCTTCCAAAAAAGTAAGTGGTAGATAGCTACACAAACATAATTCCACCTCTAATAACAAAAATAACAGGAAGCAACAATCACTTTTGCTTAGTATCTAACATAAATGGACTTTCTTTTTTATTTAAAGATAAAATCTATATCAAGTAGTTTCATAATTTTTGAGCCCTCTCCCTACCTCTTTAGACTTATAGAAACATAGAAACACAAACAATTATGAGAAAATATTGTATGTTGGTTTGGGAATTAATTAGAAAAGCTATAAACACTATCTGTTTGAATTAGTTGCTTCAATTCCCAAACAGAAACCCTTAAAAATAATTATGCTTCCTCGATTTTGCTAATATTTATTTTAATTAATTGTGATATTCATATAAAATAGATAAAACAGGATTATGTGAAGCAAATAAGCTATAGTCAGGAAGATAAATATAATATTTTCATTAATGTGTAGATTATAGTTTAAAATATGCATGAATATATACTAAATAAATATAGAAGTGGTATTATGTTTCTAAAAGAAGATTATTAAGGTCTAAATCTAAAAGAAGATTAAAGGTCCAAGAGAGTGTATGGGCTATGTGTCCAAATCAAAAAAGTGAAGAATTATGTAGAATAAATGCCTAGAAGAGGGTTCTGATTCTCTACAGCATTTGTTTATACATATATTTATTTTTATTTAACATTGTACGGTGTAATCACTGAGTAAATAAACTGTAAAATTCCACATAAATACTTCAAAATGTTAATTGACACATATAGCCAGAGGTATACTAGTACATTCCATAATAATGTTTGAGTTAGATGCTTTTATCAAAAATAAAGAATGCAACAGTTTGGATTCTAAACAGGCAACATAGAGTCAATGTCAAGTTACATAGACTAATGGTCCTGCCCAGGCTATGTAAAGCATGAAAATCATGTATTGCCTGTGGGAAGAATCTGTGGATCAGTATGGTTGTCATTCTGTTTTAATCAGAAAAACAAAAATTCATAGGACTCAGAGATGGATGGTAAAAAAGCATGACTTACCTATTTTATTTTTCAGTTGCAAGACTAATGAAATGATCTATGTAAACAATTTAAGAAAAAACATTTGCTTCACTAATTTTTATGTTTACATAAAAATAATACATGAATTTATTCAGAAGGCTATAGTTATAGTGCTCAAGAGGAAAAATAATATTATTGCTAAATATAAAAACAAAAGGAAATATCAGTATCCTATCTAAGAGAAAAGTTCACCTGAGTGGAAGTGGCATAGTCAGTAGATTTTCTTCTAATATAACAACTGACCTAAAAGAAAAACTGTATGATCTTGGTTATTTTAATCTCCTTAATGCTATGAGCATATGTTCTTTGAATTTCACATGCAAATACATTGGTATGTGTTTACAGATGAGTGTTGTTTATGGAAAATGTCCCTTAAGAAAACATGACTGTGTGGTATTAAGATTTAATGAATATTGAATTAACATTTAATCCATTTGAAGTGACATACATAGTTTTAGTGAGATGAAAATAGAACAGAATAGTATACTTATTTCAGTCTCACGGCATACTAAATATAGAATGATACACAGAAAAATGGTATAATCTTTTCACAATGATAACATGAAAAATGTGAAACATTTAATTAAAAATAAACTGACTTAAACCTAAGTCATACACAATTCTATATATAGAATATATATATATATATATATATATATATATATATATATAGAATATATATATATATATTCATATATTCATATATATATATATATGTGTGTGTGAATAAGCTGCATTTTGTTATACATAAACTTTAATGATTTAATCAAGCTCATTTCTCTGGTTTGTAAAATTTTAGTAAAAGTTTTATTAGTAAGTTACAATTATTATATGATCATCAGGCTTTAATGAAGGAATTAAAAACTTTTAGTGGGTAATGGTAATACAAATTTAAGACATGTTGAAATGATTCCCCTTCATTACTTAAAATTGAAATTTGGTGTTTGTCTAAATTTAATATATGCTCACAGCCAACCATTAGACTGAGCATGGGGTCCACAATGGAGGAGTTAGAGAAAGGATTGAAGGAACTAAAGAGGATTACACTCTATAGGAAAAATAACAACCAACCAGACACCCCAAATTTCCCAGGGACTAAACCACAAAGCAAAGAGAACAAATGGATGGACCCATGGCTTCAGCCGCATATGTGCAGAGGATGGTCTTGTCGGACTTCAATGGGAGGAGAGTCCCTTCTTCCAGTGAAGGCTTGATGCCACAGTGTACTGGAATGCCAGAATGAAGAGGCAGGAATGGTGCATGGGGGAATACCCTCATAAAAACAGAGGGGGAGATGGTACAGGGAGTCTCGGGAAGGGGGTTTCAAAAGGGAATAATATTTTAAATGCAAATAAAGAAAATATCCAATTAAAAATTATAAGGTTATGTTTACATTGGGACATAAATTAAAATTTGACCGAATGCATAGCTCAAAATCTTACTTTTATTTTTATGGTCTACTTGTATAAATGAAGTCTGGCTTTTATTAGCGTGATATGAGTAAAGAAAGTATTACTTGAAATAAAGACTCAAAGCAAATAACCATTGCTGGGAAGGCTTTTCTTTTCAATATTAAGGTAGTGAGTTACATATCATTTTAAACCCTTCTTAAAGTGTGTGGTTTTAACAAGACATTGTAAATAACTTAAAAGCCCAGGTCAAAAGAGCTTCATAAGTTATGCAGTCATTATAATATATAATTTTCAGAAGCAATTTAGTCTTGTATGATCTTATTATAAAGAAATTTCTAAATGGGGATAAAAGTAAGTGAATATTTATAATTCAAAACACATGCTCACTTAAAGATCTTTTCTCAGAAATGAAGTGAAATTGTTCCTATCATTATTGATTAGCAAAATTTGAGAAATGCCTTCCACTATTTCTTAAATACCTATTCAAAGATATTACTAAATGTGCTAACAAATTTAGCAATAAAAATATATATAGTCACTCATTTATAAATTAACAAAATATAATAAAAGACAATGACAATTTAAAGCTAGGAAAGAAGTGATTATCCATAGAAAAATTACTGATGTATAACAATTTAAATTAATTCTAAAATGTAAACTCTTCCCCCACTAACAAACTTTTTATATTAATAAAGTATTAAATTATCCCCCAAAGACACTTATATTATGTTCAGGAATGCTGATGTTCTGCATGCAATTTAATTGACAAAAGTATCACAACAAACTATATGCAGTAGAACACATCTAAAATCCAAATATGGAGAAGATTAAGTCAGGGAGATGGAGAATTGAGGAAAAAATTGCTATATATATTGTGTTCATGGGGCAGTGTGTATATCAAAGTATCTTATATACTACTAATGAAATTATTTCATAATTATTTTTGCATATGATTATTTAAAAATAACAATAATATTTAAAAAGAGGACAGCAGTCCACCCAGAAAGAAAACTAACATAATTCCCATCAGAAGACACAATGTGTTTGGAAAAAAATGTCTTGACCTTATAATCCAGTCTTCAGGTGGGAGAAAGAACTCTAGATAGAAACAATACAATTTATATGTATCTAAATATGATGATGTCTTAAATGTAAAGAGCTTTAAAACCTACAAAAAACCTTCAAAAACAGTGAGGAGAGAGAGAGAGAGAGAGAGAGAGAGAGAGAGAGAGAGAGAGAGAGAGAGAGAGAGAACAGCCATGCTAAGATTGGGAGTGACTGAGCTTCTTCAAAGTGTCTGATTGGTTGGGGAATAACTTTGACAATCAAATCTCAAGTAACAGAAATATCAGTCATTTATAAATTTGGAGACATTGGCAAGAATTTTCATATTATGTAATTTAGCTTAACATAATATACATGACAAGTAGCATGAAAAATCATGTAGCGCAGTTAAAAATTTTCAAGCCACAACAAAAACCGCTTATTTCTTCTCTTTAATATTTTATTTATTTTATTTTGTTTAATTTTATATCCATAGTTATTTTTTTCTAGCCACATCATAAACAGCTTATTTCTGTTTTTCATTTTTATTTATTTAATTTAGTTCAATTTTATGTGCAATAGTACTTCACCAAAGGCATGTATATGACAATAGTAGGGATGTAGAGAAAAGGAAAGTTTTGTACAGTTAGTAAGAGTGTTGCTTAAGATCTTCATTTGTGGAAAATAATGGGTGCCTTCATTAAAACGAAGCTAGCATGAGAATCAGCAAACCTGGCAGCTGTGTTTATCCAAAGGAAAGTAAAATTGGTTATCCAAAAGTTATCTACATTTCCACATTCAATGCAGCATTATATTGACAATAACCAAGAAATGAAACCTAAATATCCATTGGTTAATGACCAAAGAAAAGAAATACTATTCTTCTATTAAAAAAAAAAAAAAAAAAGAAAAGTTGTCATTTGTCACAATTTGGTCAAAATTGTAGATAATTATGTTAAGCTAAATATTCCAAGCATAAATGAATAAGTATGAAGGTATAATTTTTTATGTATTTAAATCTATTTAAATTGTTCAATTTAAAAAAACTTGAACATATCAAAACATTAATGCATACATTAAAATAAAACATGCTTTTCATTGTAAAACGACATAGGTATATACTTATAGTGGTTGTCAATGGGTATTGGGTAAATTGATATCATATATTTAAACATGAACAATACCCTCTGTATAATATAACACAAAATACAGTATTTTAACTACTATCATAGCTGTGCTTTATTTTTATTTGGGAACAGTGAAATATATAACCTGAAGTACTAGTTACTTTGAGTATGCTTCAAAATTCTAATGATTCTAGTAGATGATGTAGGCTTTCTACCTGCCTGAGTGACCACACAGGATTGTAAATACTCCTTTAATCAATTTTCAAAAACTATTGTGATGAGCATATTAAATGGGAATATTTACAGTCCTGTTTAGTCATTGATGCAGTTGCAGCTGGTTTATGCAAATGAACCTGCAATGATATATTCCCATTAGGTATATCTATTTTTATTTATTGTATTATGTTTGTTGCTTTCAAAAAGATCTATCTTTGCTCATGATTTTAATAGTTTTAAGGCAGGTGGTGGTGGCACACACCTTTAGTCCCAGCACTTGTGAGGTAGAGGCACGTGGATTTCTGAGTTCTAGGCCAGCCTGGTTTACAGAGTTCCAAGGTAAGCAGGGCTACACAGAAAAAAACCCTGTCTTGAAACAAACAAACAAACAAACAACAAAAAAATAAATAAATGTTTTAAAATCTCTGAATTAACTTTTATATTTTTAGAACTTAAAAATTAACCCCAAATTTTTTTGGACTTCTTGCATCATATTCCTAGTTGGAAATTATAAATTCTTTTTAATTACAGTTTAGTCATGTTAAAACTTTATTAAATAAATAAGTTTTCATAGAAACAGCACCTAAGCATGAATTTATAATTGCATAATTCAAGAAAAAATTATTTTGTACACTATTGATGGTTAAAAGTTAATAATTTACAATAAGAAACAAAATAAAAGCTATTAATATTTTTCATGGGCTTTCTGAGTTCAACTTTAAATAGAAACTAACTGAAAAATAAGTTGTTTATTGATAGTGGAGTGGAAAAGATGGTAGAATTATCATTTACAGACAAAAACACACACACATGAGGGCAGCAAAAGAGATAGGAAAGAGTCTGAAGGCCCCTCATCAATAGCATTTGGGAAGGCAGGGACCTGGAGTGTTGATGGAGCACCTCAGGTTAGTAGGCATGGTTAGAGATGAAGAGAGATTCCCTGGCTGCCATTCCAACCTCACTATTCTGTGTAGGTATACTTCTCTTGACAAGAGAGGTTGTTGCCCAGGACTTGCTTGATGTAAGCCTCCTGAACGGCCTTCAGATGATCCTTCTTCCCAACCGAGGCTTTTAGATCAGAGTCCTGCAGGGCTCCGGCATAATGGAATGTCAAGGCCCATGGCTTTAGATAGAACCTCTTGATAGCATGGAGGTTGATGGTTGGTTGCCATTTCCTTATTTTTGCCCTACAAATAGGAAAACAACCCCAGGGACAGCAGGGGGGCCACTGTGTGATGACACATTGCTGTGAGAGATGCCATTGCAATCTCTTTATTGGGAAATTTATGGGTGCAAGCACGGCCATGGGTAACAACAATGTTGGGCTTCAGCAATATGAATTCCAGATAGACATAGTAGTCACTCAGATCCTTGAAGACAGCTGCCAGCACCTTCTCATTTACATACTGGCAGCACTTCAAGTCATGGTCCCTGTCAGGGAGGATTTCAGGTTCCAGAATGGGTACATTGTCATTCTGTTGGCAGATGGTGGCATAATGGGCCAAAACATTGGCATTTTCTATTATAGCAAGGGCCAAGGGAGTATGTTCCTGTGTCTTTACCACAAAATGCCACTTGTCAAGGTTGGTTCCATCCTTCTTATACTGAGTACAGCATTCCGACTGGCCATCAGGCCTTGGGTACTAGTCTCTCTATTGGCTCCTGCCAGGAGCACTAAATCCTCATCTACCTTAATGCCCAGAACACCACCATTTGACTTGATAACTTGGGGTAAGGAACGTCTGTCATCTGCCTTCTGATAGAGTGTCTAATGGAAGAGGATCTCCCCACCTGATTACCTACCTCAGTGCAGGGATTAAACACAGTCAATAGCAGTCAACAGCATCTGGCAGTAGAAATGTCTCTTCCTGCTGCTTTCTGTGCCAAAGGAATGCAGGCAGTTGCAATGTTTCCAGTGGACTCTTCTGCAGCTAGAATGCACTTGCCCAGAGCCACAATTTGTTGAGGGATGTCAGACAGCTCCTTCTTATGCTCTGGTGTCAGTGCTGAGTATGGATAGGGCACAGGCCCAATGGTAGCATGTTCCTAGCACAGGATGGGGTAGGTCTGCTGGGTACATAGGTAGCTAGGCAAAAGGACTGAGGAGCAAACACAGCTAGTACGGCCACCACCTCATTCTGCAGCTTGTTCCAAGAGAACACAGCCTATGCATCTGAGGTGGAAAAGGGGATGTTCTCTTCTGCTTTGGGATGTTAATAAAAATCTTTTTTTTTTTCAGTAAAATTAATGAAGCAATTTAACTTTATTTTTTGTTGTTCTAAAATGTTGTGAGTATTGCTACAGAAAATAGAAAAGACATTGGACTGTAACTAATCTGTTTTATCAATATATTACATATTAATCAATATAAATAGAATTTACATATACATGAATAATCTAATATAAAATATGTGCTTGCTTACTAAAAAGTAAATTTCTTATTAAAGAAATTAATACTACCTATGTCTTCTGAAAGCATTAAATGTATTTTTTTTTTCAACTTTTATTAGATATTTTCTTCATTTACATTTCAAGTGTTATCCAGAAAGTTCCCTATATCCTCCCCCCTCCCGGCCCTGCTACCCTACCCACCCGCTCCCACCCCCTGGCCCCGGCGTTCCCCTGTATTGGGGCATAAAAAGTCTGCATAACCAAGGGGCCTCTCTTCCCACTGATGGCC
>LR753306.1:4320712-4363504 GCA_902729485.2 Mus minutoides | reverse complement strand
TGAAGTGCCCCTCTTTGTCCCTTTTGATAATTTTGGGTTGAAAGTCTATTTTATTCGATATTAGAATGGCTACCCCAGCTTTTTTCTTTGGGCCGTTTGCTTGGAATATTGTTTTCCAGCCTTTCACTCTGAGGTGGTGTCTGTCGTTTTTCCTGAGGTGTGTTTCCTGCAGACAGCAAAATGTCGGGTCCAGTTTGTAAATGTATTTTTAAGAGTAATTGATGTCAAAATAAGGCACAGTAATATATAGTATTATAATAACTTTGATCTGTCTGTGTTTTATTTTACATTTTGTTAGTTATATTAATATCACAAACTTCCAAGTACTATTAAAAGTTTTATAGTTAAGAAATATTTTGCCCCAGGCCACCTTGGACATGAACTCAGTGGATGGTCCCACGGTCCCCAGAGGACTCTCCACACTGCAGGCACCCTAGCACACCCAGGATCTTTAGATCACTGAAGAGACTCAGATCCAGAGAAGGCTCTGACCCCAGAACTCAGGTGAGAGTGCCATCTTGTATCCTAGGTCTCTCAGATAAACGTCTGTATAGGAGAGCACATGGGCCACAAAAGCAACAGAATTTATTGGGCATGGTCCCTTTAGGTCTTTGTACTCAGACAGGAGGCAGAGCTGAGAATCAGACCTCTGGGCACCTTCCCCACCAGAGAAGACTCGGCCTCCAAGGAGGGCTTTGAGCCCGGAACTCAGGTGAGTTCTCCATTTTGTATCCCATGTCTGTCAGAGACCAGTCTGCACAGAAGCACACATACGCCACAGAAGCAACAGAGCTTCTTGGACAGGGTCCCTTCGGGCCTTCATCTTCAGCTAGGAGGCAGATCTGAGCCCCAGACCTTCGTGTACCATCCCTGCAAGAGGAGAGCTTGCTTACAGAGAGTACTGTTACCTGGGACTCAGGAGAGAGTTGGACTCCCAGGAGTGCTGACAGAGGCTAACAGAATCACAGGAGGAACAAGTTCCAGCCAGAGACAGCTAGTATATCTAACACCAGAGATTACCAGATGAGGAAAGGCAAACATAAGACTCTTAATAATAGAAACCAAAGCCACAGGGCATCATCAGCACCCAGTATTCCCAACACAACGAGTCCTGGAGTCTCCAACACATCCAAAAAGCAAGATTCGGATTTAAAATCATATTTCATGATGCTGGTAGAGGATTTTAAGAAGGGCATTAATAACTCACTAAAAGAAATATAGGAGAACACTGCTAAAAAGGTAAAAACCCTGAAAGTGGAAGCACAAGAATCCCTTAAAGAATTACAGGAAAACACATCCAAACAGGTGATGGAATTGAACAAAACCATCCAAGATCTAAAAATGGAAGAAAAGCAATGAAGAAAACCCAAAGGGAGACAAATCTGGAAACAGAAATCCTAGGAAAGAAATAAGGAACCATAGATGTGAGCATCACCAACAGAATAGAAGAGATGGAAAAGAGAATCTCAGGTGCAGAAGACTCCATAAAAATAAATAAATAAATAAATAAATAAATAAATAAATAAAGAAAGAAAGAAAGAAAGAAAGAAAGAAAGAAAATGTACAAAACAATCAAAGAAAATGCAAAATGCAAAAAGATCCTAACTCAAAATATTCAGGAAATCAAGAACATAATAAGAAGACCAAGCCTAAGGATAATAGGTATAGATGAGATTGAAAAAAAAATTCAATAAATGGCCAGTAAATATCTTCAACAAACTTATAGATGAAATCTTCCCTAACATAAAGAAAGAGATGCCCATGAACATACAAGCAGCCTATAGAACTCCAAATAGACTGGATCAGAAAAGAAATTCCCCCCTACACATAATAATCAGAATAAAAATTACACTAAATAAAGATAGAAGATTAAAAAGAAGTAAGGAAAAAGATCAAGTACAATATAAAGGCAGACCTATTAGAATTACACTAAAGTTCTCACCAAAGACTATAAAAAACAGAAGATCATGGACAGATGTTATACAGACCCTAAGAGAACACAAATGCCAGCCTAGACTAATATACCCAGAAAAACTCTCATGACGAAACCAAATTCACATAATATCTTTCCAAGAATCCATCCCTTCAAAGGGAAAACTCCAACACAAGGATGGAAATTATGCTCTAGAAAAAGACAGTAATCCTTCAACAAACCTAAAAGTAGATAGCCACAAGGGCAGAATACCAACTCTAACAACAACAACAACAAATTAACAGGAAGCAACAATTACTTTTCCTTAATATCTCTTAATATCAATGGACTCAATTCCCCAATAAAAAGATATAAACTAATATACTGGCTACATAAAAAGGAACCAAAATATTGCTGCATAGAGGAAAGCCACATCAGAGCAAAGAAAGACACTACCTCAGAGTAAAAAGATGGAAAACAATTTTACAAGCAAATGGTCTGAAGAAACAAGCTGGAATAGCCATTCTAATATCAAATAAAGTAGACTTAAAACCCAGAGGTATCAAAAAAGACAAGAAGGTTCACTTTATATGCTTCCAATGTAAAATATTCCAAGATGAAAGCTCAATTCTGAATATATATGCTCCAAATGCAAGGGCACCCATATTGATTAAAGGAACCATACTAAAACTCAAAGCACACATTGTACCTCACAAAATAATAGTGGAAGACTTCAATACCCAAATCTCATCAATGGACAGATCCTGGAAACTGAAACTAAACAGAGACACAGTGAAACTAACAGAAGTTATCAATAGATTTAACAAATATCTACATAATATTTTATCATAAAACAAAAGGATATACCTTCTTCTCAGCACTTCATGGTACCTTCTCCAAAATTGATCATATAATCAGTGACAAAACAGGACTCAACAGACACAAAAATATTGAAATTATCCCATGCATACTATCAGATCAACACAGACTAAGGCTGATCTTCAATAACAGCATAAATAATATAAAGACAACATTCACATGGAAGACGAACAACAATTTACTCAATGATAACTTGGTCAAGGAAGAAATAAAGAAAGAAATTAAAGATTTTTAGTTTGATGAAAATGAAGCCAAAACATACCCAAACTTATTCGACACAATGAAAGTAGTTCTATAGGAAAACTCATACCCCTGAGTGCCTCCAAAAAGAAACTAGACAGAGCATACACTAGCATCTTGAGAGCACACATGAAAGCTCTAGAAAAAAAGGAAGCAAATTCAACCAAGAGGTGTAGACAGCAGAAAATAATCAAACTCAGGGATGATATCAACCAAGTGAAAACAAAAAGAACTATACAAAGAATCAACCAAACCAAAAGCTGGTTCTTTAAGAAAATCAACAAGATAGATAAACCCTTAACCAGACTAACTAGAGGGCACAGGGACAGTATTCCAATTATAAAAAAAAAAACCAGAAAGGAAAAGGGAGACATAACAACAAAATCTGAGGAAATCCATTCAAAACATCATCAGATCCTACTACAGAAGTCTATACTCAACAAAACTGGAAAACCTGGATGAAATGGACAATTTTCTAGACAGACAACAGCTGCTAAAGTTAAATGAGGATCAGATTAATGATCTAAACTGTCCCATATCCCCTAAAGAAATAGAAGCAATCATTAATAGTCTCCCAACCACCAAAGCCCAGGACCAGATGGGTTTAGTGCAGAGTTCTACCAAACCATCAAGAAGACATAATTCCGATTCTCTTCAAACTATTCCACAAAATAGAAACAGAAGGTACTCTACCCAATTCATTCATGAAGCCACATTTACTCTGATACATAAACCTGATAAGACCCAACAAAGAAAGAACTTCAGACCAATTTCCCTTATGAATATCATTGCAAAAATGCTCAATAAAATTCTTGCAAACCAAATCCAAGAACACATCATACATCATGATCAAGTAGGCTTCATCCCATGGATGAAGGGATGCTTTAATATATGTAAGTCCATCAACATAATCCGTGATATATACAAACTCAAAGACATAAAAACACATGATCTAGACACGATTGTATATGTCAGCAAGATAGTGCTGAAAGGGTCCTGATATAGCTGTCTCCTGTGAGGCTATACCAGTGCCTGGCAAACACAGAAGTGGATGCTCACAGTCAGCTATTAGATGGAGCACAGGACTCACAAGGAAGGAGCTAGAGAAAGTACCCAAGGAGCTGAAGGGGTCTTCAACCCTATAGGTGGAAGAATAACATGAACTAACTAGTATCCCCAGAGCTCATGTCTCTAGCTGCATATATAGAAGAAGTTGGCCTAGTTGGCCATCATTGGGAAGAGAGGCCCCTTGGTCAAGCAGACTTTATATGCCCCAGTACAGGGGATCGCCAGGGCCAAGATGTGGGAGTGGGTGGGTAGGGGAGCAGGGCGGAGATGGGGGGGGGTATAGGGAACTTTCTGGATAACATTTGAAATGTAAATGAAGAAAATATCTAATAAAAATTTGAAAAAAAAACATATGATCATCTCCTTAGATGCTGAAAAAAAATTTGACAAAATCCAACACTCATTCATGATAAAATCTTGAAAGATCAGGAATTCAAGGCCCTTACCTAAAAATAATAAGAGCAATATACAGCAAACTAGTAGCCAACATCAAACTAAATGGAGAGAAACTTGAACCAATCCCTCAAAAATCAGGGAGTAGACAAGGCTGCCTATTCTCTCCCTACCTATTCAATATAGTACATTAAGTCATTACCAGAGCAGTTAGACAACAAGAGGATTTTAAGGGGATACAAATTGGAAAGGAAGAACTCAAAGTATAACTGTTTGTAGATGACATGATAGTATATATAAGTGACCCTAAAAAGTTCACCAGAGAACTCCTAAACCTGATAAACAGCTTCAGTGCAGTAGCTGGATATAAAATTCACTCAAACAAATCAGTGGCCTTTCTCTATACCAAGGATAAACAGTCTGAGAAAGAAATTAGGGAAACAACACCTTTACAATAGTCACAAATAATATAAAATACCTTGGTGTGAGTTTAACCAAGTAAGTGAAAGATCTGTATGATAAGACCTTCAAGTCTCAGAAGAAAGAAATGGAAGAAGAAATGCAAAGATCTCCCATGTTCATGGATTGGCAGGATTAATATAATCAAAATGGCTATCTTCCAATCTACAGATTCAATGCAATCTCCAGCAAAATTCCAACACAATTCTTCACAGAGTGAAAGGGCAATTTGCAAATTCTTCTTGAATAACAAAAAAAAAAAAAAAAAAAAACCTAGGATAGCAAAACTATTCTCAACAATAAAAGAACATATTGTGGAATCACCATTCTTGATCTCAAGCTGTACTACAGAGTAATTGTGATAAAAACTGCATGGTACTGGTACAGCAACAGACAGGTAGATCAATGGAATAGAATTAAAATCCCAGAAATGAACCCACACACCTATGGTCACTTGATCTTTGACAAAGGAACTAAAACCATCCAGTGGAAAAAGAAAGCATTTTCAACAAATGGTGCTGGCTCAGCTGGTGGATACCATGTCGAAGTATGTGAATTGATCCATTCTTATTTCCTTATACAAAGCTCAAGTATAAGTGTATCAAAGGACTATACATAAAACCAGAGACACTGACACTTATAAAGGAGAAAGTGGGAACGAACCTTGAAGATATGAGCACAGTGGAAAAATTCCTGACAAGAACAGCAATGCCTGGTGCTATAAGACCAAGAATGGACAAATGGGACCTCGTAAAATTGCAAAGCTTCTGTAAGGCAAAGGGCACTGTCAATAAGACAAAAAGGCCACCAACAGATTGGGCAAGGCTCTTTACGAATCCAAAATCTGATAGGTGATTAATATCAATTATGTACAAATAACTGAAGAAGCTGTACTCCAGAAAATGAAATAACCACATTAAAAAATGGGATAGATAGTGGAGATGGGGTAGAGTATATAGGAGCATTGGGAGGTAGAGCAGATGGAGGGTGGTTTGGGGGTGGGGAATTAAATATGGAGTGTAAAAATAAATTAAAATAAAATAAATAAAAAAGAAATTTTAAAATATGGAGTAGAGAGCTAAAAAAAAAGAATTCTCAACTGAGGAATACTGAAGGGCTGAGAAGCATTTGAAAAAATGTTCAACATCCTTAATCATCAGGAAAATGCAAATCAAAACAACTCTGATATTTCATGTCACTCCAGTCAGAATGGCTAAGATCAAAAATTCAGGTGACAGCAGATGCTGGTGAGGATTTGGAGAAAGAATAGCACTCCTCCATTGCTGGTGGGATTGCAAGCTGGAACAACCACTCTGGAAATGTGTCTGTAGTTTCCTCATAAAAGTGGACATAGTACTACTGGGATATCCAGCAATACCTCTCCTGGGCATATACCCAGAACATGTTCCAACTTATAGTAAGAACACATGCTCCACTATGTTAATAGCAGCCTTATTTATAATAGCCAGAAGCTGGAAAGAACCGAGATGTCCCTCAACAGAAGAATAGATACAGAAAATGTTGTACATTTATACAATTGAGAACTACTCAGCCTTTAAAAACAACGAATTTATGAAATTCTTAGGCAAATGGATGGATCTGGAGTTTATCATCCTAAGTACAGTAACCCAATCACAAAAGAACACACATGATATACACTCACTGACATGTGGATATTAGCCCAGAAACTTAGAATACCCAAGATACAATTTGCAAAACACATGAAACTCCAGAAGAAGGAAGATAAAAGTGTGGATACTTCACTCCTCCTTAGAATGGGGAACAAAATAGTTATGGATTGATTTACAGAGACAATGTTTGGAGCTAAAATGGAAGGAAGAACCATCCAGAGACTGCCCCACCCAGGGATCCATCGCATAAACAACTTCCAAATCCTGTAACTATTGCATATGCTAGAAAGATTTTGCTGATAGGACCCTGATATAGCTGTCTCTTATGAGGCTATGCCAGTGCCTGTCAAAAACAGAAGTGGATGCTCACTGTCGTCTATTGGTTAGAACACAGGGCCCCTGATGAAGGACCTAGAGAAATTACCCAATGAGCTGAAGGGTCTGCAACCGTGTAGAAGTAACAACAATATGAACTAACCAGTACCCCCCAGAGCTTGTGTCTCTAGTTGCACACGTAGCAAAGGATGGCCTAATGGGCCATAAATGGGGGGAGAGGCCCTTGGTCTTCAGAAGATTATATGCCCCAGTAGAGGGGAATACCAGGTGCAAGAAATGGGAGTGGGTGGGTTGGGGTGCAGAGTGGGAAAAGGGTATAGAGGACTTTTGTGATAGCATTTGAAATGTAAATAAAGAAAATATCTAATAAAAATTCATAAAAGAAAGAAATATTTTGATATTTTTACAAACATGTAAAAGCTTTTATTATTATATTCTTTTCCACAGTCTGTTTGTCTTGGTGGTATATAATGTGAATGAAATCTTAACATGTTCGTGCACAAACCCATCATTTGCTTTATTGATACTCTTTAAATAATATCTATAGATTGATATTTCTTTCAGTTTTCGAGTGTTATTTACTCTTGAAAATATGTGCTATGACATGGAAGATAAAGTCCATAAGAAACATATTATCAAATTATGTATTGGGATAAGGTGAAAAGGTGGGTATGACTTGACTTGGTTTATGAGACAAATAAACTAGATTAATCATGATATCTTTGATTAATATCCATTATGATGATAACTTATATCTTTTTGGTAAAATATTTCAAATACCTATGAAATATAACTTAAATATTTCCATCTCTTTTCTTTTAGAATAAATTATTTTCCAAAAATACTTAGTAAAGGGTATATGAGCATATTTCACTTACCCTTGCACCGAGCTGTACAGTGCTAATCTACTTCACACTTTATATCCTCTGCTTCCCTGAACTACTTCCAGAAAATAGTCCTTTAATTTGAATACCCAAAGAAAAAATGGAACTTAGAACACCACCTACAGCAAATAAATTTTGTAAAATATCAATAGAGCTTTAAAAAGGAACTATTAGATATAAGAGAGGAAAATTACTTGCTATATGAAAATAGAGTTAGTAATTGTGAAAATAATTTCAACAGTGATAATTTCCATAATCTAGGTACAAAACTTTGGTTTGTGATTTATTTTTCAGATTCTATAATCTCTGAGAATATATATGTGGACTCCACATACACTTCTACATCTCTGTTGCGTGTATGCATACATTCATATCAATATGCTCTCTCTATATAATGGTATCATATATTTCATTAACATAATTCTCTTTGATTCCTTATTAAAACCTTTTTTTGTGGAATAATGGCCTTCATTTATTACTGAAAAAGTAGAAATTAGGATATTACAAACTAAATACTTATTATTATGTTTATCCTTTAATTTTACTTTATGCATATGGATAATCTGTTTGTATATCACATGTGTACAGAGGCCAAAAAATGTTTTCCTATCACCTAGGACTGTAGTTATATGCACCAGTTTTGAACTGCTTTGTGGGTGCCAAGAATTGAATCTAGGATCTGGAAGATTAACCCATGCCCTTAAGTGTTAAGCAATTAACTCCTCTTGGGGCCCAGAAGCCCCTGGCATCTCAGCTTCTATCTTGTCCCTAGGCCATCATCTAACACTCTTTTGCTTCTTCCACTACCTTGCTTCCATTCCTAATTGACTCGGGATATTTTACAATGAGAGCACCCCTTTCTGGACTTATTACAATGAGGACAATCCTTTCCTGACATTTTACAATGGGGGCATTCCTTTGATGTTAATGTGTTACCTAGCACAGGTTTGGCCTGTGTGCTGTCTGTGATTTTCAGCTTTATAACCCCTCCATTTCCCCAGAGTAAATGAGACTTGAAAAAAATTTTTGTCTTGCCTCCTTTCTTCATGTCTTCTGATCCCAAATTTGTCATTGCAGCTACTTTCCCTCGAGAATCCTGTTGTTTAAGTCCTGCAGGTCTGAGCACTCTCCTGTTTCCTATCTACTACCAAATGTTTGCCAGTTGTCACTGTTTTATATTAGCAATTTTTAATTTTTTTTCTGCAGTTTTATCAATAGTATATTAATATATTACTAATTAGGAGTGTACCATTTGTTGCAACTCTGTTATGATCTGTGCCATACATATTTATCTGTTTGGAGATCCTAAAGAAAGTATATATATTTCAGAAGTTAACTGATATGATCAATTATGTGTACACACACACACACACACACACACACACACACACACACACACACACACAGTGACTTTACTTATATCAAAAGTAAAGCATCTACATGTTGTTTTTCTTAGGAGCTTGATGTAGATGATGTCTTATATAATTTAAGAGTACCAGAAACCTCTTCTTTTTCTATACATAAAATTTAATTCAATAACTGCCATCATCTAAAACTCTTTTACTTCTTCCACAACTTCAAGAGGCACTTGGTAATTGAGGAAGTTGTAAATCCCAAGCTTTTTGACAGACAAGGTAGATTTAAGAGATATTTTAAATCTGAATTGCCAAGAAAATCCCTTTCTGACAAATGTTCAACATGAGGTTTGGGCTGAATGTGTTCAGAAAAGGTGTTATGGGCTATATAGATCTCTCAACTACATTTTTCATAGAAAGCTGTACATAAAATAAATGCATTTTTGTCTACTGAAAATGAACTGGAGAATTTCATTAAAAATGTGAAAATATTTGACCTATATTCTTACAAGTAATATCTGTAACAGAATAAGGTTGTGGAAGATTTAATGGAGAAAAATATCCAGTATCTAGATTGTCATAACAATAAAGCAATTATACAATAAGCAATAAGGCAAATAAAAAAAAACATAATGAGTTTTGGCTTTTAATTAGTAAGTAAGGGAGTACACACTTAAAGACTAATGCTACTGCAGTGATTCAATATCGTAAACTGTTTTGTTTTTTTTTTAAATTCACCTAGTAATATAGTTATTCAAAATTATGATTTTTAATCTATAAGTATTATATTATCAGTATAAGGTATAATTTGAATATACTTAATTTCATTGAAAGTACTGTGATGGCTTGGGTTCTAATATGAAGTATAATAATGGGACTTTTAATCAGTTTGGAGGTTCTTAGAGATTCTTCTCATGTGAAGAGGTTAACAGAGTAACCTTAAAGTCAGCTAGTTATTTCAAGTACTGATTGCTATAAAGTTAATCTGATAGTTTCTCAGTCTCTCTCATATCCATTCATCATTTTTAGGTGCTTATTGTCCTTAAGCCATGAGGTTGACATAACATTCCAGCATAAGCTCTTGGACTCCTGGGATTCTTACCCAAATAAACTCTTCTTTTATATGAGAAACAAACTTTAAAAAGGACTATGAAATCTTCACACTGTAATTTTTAAAAATTAGAGATTTCTTTAGGAGTAAAGTTGGAATAAAATATTTTATCTCAATTTCTTTGAAAATGACAGTAAAAGATAATTCCTTCTGTGAATTGAAATGGTCAGTGCTAAGACTCAATCTTCAGTATCTGCTCAAGTAATACATTAAAACCAAAATATGAATAAAAGCAGCCAACATGTACATGCAATCATTAATCTTAATTATTTTATTGTTCTGAGTAGTTTTTGCACTTTACATAGTACAGAAGATATATTTATAAACATGTATTTCATCCCATTTAGAGGTATATAGTAAAACAATTACTTTGGGGATAATTAATAAACATAATAATAGATCACAATTTTATTCCTTATGTTTGAAAATATTAATTGGTTATTATAAATAGGGCTGCTATGAACATAGTGGCACATGTGTCCCTGTTACCAGTTGGAACATCTTCTTCGTATATACCAAGGAGAGGTATTGCTGGATCTAGCGGTAGTACTATGTCTAGTTTTCTGAGGAACCACCAGACTGATTTCCAGAGTGGTTGTACAAGCTTGCAATCTTGCAATCCCACCAGCAATGGAGGAGTGTTCCTCTTTCTCCACATCCTCGCCAACATCTTCTGTCACCTGAATTTTTGATCTTAGACATTCTGACTGGTGTGAGGTGGAATCTCAGAGTTGTTTTGATTTGCATTTCCCTGATGATTAAGGATTTTGAACATATTTTCAGGTGCTTCTCAGCCCTTCAGTATTCCTCAGTTGAGAATTCTTTGTTTAGGTCTGTACCACATTTTTAATGGAATTACTTGAATTTCTGGAGTCCAGCTTCTTGAGTGTTTTATATATATTGGATATTATTCCCCTCTCTGATTAAGGATTGGTAATGATCCTTTCCCAATCTGTTGGTTGCCTTTTTATCTTATTGACACTATATTTTGCCCTACAGAAGCCTTGCAATTTTATGAGGTCCCATTTGTCGATTCTTGATCTTCCAGCACAAGTCATTGCTGTTCTGTTTAGGAATTTTATCCCTGTGCCCATATCTTTGAGGGTTTTCCCCACTTTCTCCTCTGTAAATTTCAGTGTCTCTTGTTTTATGTGGAGTTCTTTGTTCCCCTTACTCTTGATCTTTGTACAAGGATATAAAAATAGATCAATTCACATTCTTCTATAAGTTGACCACCAGTTGTGCCAGCACCATTTGTTGAAAATGCTGTCTTTTTTTCCACTGGATGGTTTTAGTGCCCTTGTCAGAGATCAGGTGACCATAGGTGTGTGGGTTCATTTCTGGGTCTTCAATTCTATTCCATTGATCTACCTGTCTGTTGCTGTACCATTACCATTCAGTTGTTATCACAGTTACTCTGTAGTACAAAGCCAGAAGCTGGAAAGAACCCAAATATCCCTCAACAGAGGAATGGATACAGAAAATGTGGTACATTTACCCAATGGAGTACTACTCACCTATTAAAAACAATGAATTTATGAAATTCTTGGACAAATGGATGTATCTGGAGGATATCACCCTGAGTGAGGTAACCAAATCACAAAAGAAGTCAATGGATATGCACTCACTAATAAGTAGTTATTAGACCAGAAACCTAGAATAACCAAGATACAACTTCCAAAACACAAGAAAATCAAGAAGGAAGACCAACACATGGATACTTTATTCCTCCCTAAAATAGGGAATAAAATATTTATGCAAGGAGTTGCAGAGACAAAGTTTGGAGTTAAGACGAAAGGATGGACCATCCAGAGATTTCCCACCAGGGGGTCCATCCCATAATAAACCACCAAATGCAGACACTACTGCATACACCAGCTAGATTTTGCTAAATTACCCTGATATAGCTCTCTCCTGTGAGGATTTGTCAGTGCCTGGCAAATACAGAAGTGGATGCTCACAGTCATCTATAGGATGGAACACAGGGTCAAGTACCCAAGAGCGGAAGGAGTCTGCAACCCTATAGGTTGAACAACAATATGAACTAATCAGTACCCCCAGAGCTCATGTCTCTAGCTACATATGTAGCAGAAGATGGCCTAGTCGGCCATTATTGGGAAGAGAGGCCCTTTGGTCTAGCAAACTTTATATGCCCCAGTACAGGGGAATGCCAGGGCCAAGAAGTGGGAGTGAGTGGGTAGGGGGACAGTGCTGGGGGAGGGTATAGGGAAATTTTGGGATGGCATTTGAAATGTAAATGAAGAAAATATTTAATAAAAAATACAATAAAATATAAACTAGGAAATGATAAAGGATATTTTTTCTACTAAAATTAACTAAATTGATATTACAGTCAAAAAAGAACTAGATTATAAAAACAGTAGCATATGCCTTGCAGTTTAACTAGTTTTCAGTGACATAGCTAGAACATTCACTAGCTTTATTAAAAAATATTAGATGCAAGAATACTCAACTGCCATTTGTAGTTAGTGCAAACCACTCTAAAGCTCTAAGAATCTTAAATCAATTCCAATAATCTTGCATAATATAAAAAAACTCTCTCTAAATTATCAGAAATGAGTGCACTAAAATGGTAAACTTGAATGTGTACCATTGTACACAAGAACCTGAGTGGTGGCAGATTTTCTCTGAACCCAGCAATATCATGCATAGTTGACAGGGGCCTGGGCATCTGTTGCCATGGCATTCACCATATATTCCCAGAATTCACTTGGCTCACTTCCCACTTTAGCTGCCAGAGGCAAAGTCACAACTCAAATAAAAGGCAGACCCGTCCCTCTCCCCTTCATCTTAGTTACCCCCTTTTTCCCTTTTCCCCTTACAATAAACCCCATATGAAACTGTTGGCCTGGTGTGGTCTGTCTGGACACAAGCTGTGATTTTAACACAACATTGGTGCCCAAAACTGAGAATTGTTACCCAGGAGTACTGCAGAGTCAGGTTGACCACCGCTGGCTGGGGAGACCATGACAGATCGACTATGACCCCACCACATGGACTGCAGCCACCCAATGCCACCAGCACACCATGTGGACTTCCACCACAGCTGCAGACCACTACCACTCTCCACTGTGAGACTCACAGATTTCTACTATTTGAGCTGTGCCTTTGCAGTCCACAACCTGGGGTGGCCAAACTCTGGGTCTGGCCAGTGGTTTGTGAGACAAGGGTTTGGAATTTCATGGCCATGGTCCTTATGAGCAGCCTCCTTGCAGACATACAAGACGAGACTTTGACCTTTGTGTGACTTCCCTCCTCAAAAGAGCAGCTATTCAAAAATTCCTATAACTAGGTTGAAAAGCTTTCTGTCAAGTCCAGTACTCCACCATAGTCCCTGGATGTTCAAGTGATCACCTGGACATCTAGACTGATTGTACACATTTAACTCATTTCTGAACTCTTTTTGGGATGCCAGTACAAATAGTTCAATAACATCCCATCACCCAATAGGTGCTGCATTGTCTGTGAACATATCTCCAGGCACCCCACTGGGATATCTCTTGGAAAATCTCAAATCTCAGAAGTTAATGCCCAACTTGAGGGCATCAACACTAGTACACTTTGACAATAAGGTCTGGATTTGGTACCCATTATAAAATGGCTCCAAATGGCCACTTAATGGCACACTAGCTCCTATTATGTTAAGGGATCTTCATATATACTGCCAGCAGTCTGGTGAATGGAAAGAGGTTCCCGATGCCAAAACATCTATTTATATTTGCTCCAATCCTTCTAGGTATTCTTCTTTCCCAACCCAACTTCTCTTAGCCTTGAAACCTATACCACCTACACCAAATAATGCCATAACACTCATCCACCTAAAGAACTGCCTCCTTTCCACCATAGATCATGCCTCCAAAAACCCAAACTATTGCCTCAGTCTCTCCTCACCAGGGTAACCCAGAGCCTACTTGCTCAACATTTCCACACCCATCCCCACCTCCTGTACCAGTTGAAGGTCTCTCCAATTGCTCTGCATTGGCACCTAGCTTCCCCCCTCTTATCACCTGCTCTAAGGCCATAGCCAAACACCCAAGTACTTCTCCTCCAGGGACACCTGACCTAGTATTGGTACTTCCTTTAAGGTAAGTTGTTGAGTAGGTGGCCTTGTCAGAGTACATGTTCCTTTCTTCCTGAGTAAACTTCCAAAAATAGAAAGCAGACTGGGTTCCTATAACTCTAACTCCTCCACATTTATTAGAGTTCCAGTACATTACTCAATCTTATAGCCTGACTTTCCACAATGTACATATGATGCTTAGTAATAATTTACTTCCTGAAGAAAAAAGGTGAGATTAGGAACAGGCACGAACTCGTGCAGATGAAGTTCATCAAACAGATAGAACATATCCAATCAGATCTGAGGCAGTACCTGATCAAGATCCTCAATAGAATTACAATTCCACAGGTGGTATTTTAGCCAGAGCTAGATTCATAATTTACCTCCTGGCAAGTATCTGTAGCACAGCCTTAAAACCGGTAAATTTTGAAAAAATTCAAGAGGTCATATAGGGCAAACAGGAAAACCCATCTCAATTTTTAGAACAACTCTCAAAGGCTTTATTGTAACACTAATATGGACCCTGAAAATCCATGAAGTAAGCTACTTCTGATGACCTATTTTTCCAGAACTACCATAACATAAGCTAAACATAGGAGAACGGCCCTCTTACTCCACAGGCAGAAGTTGTCCCCCCCCCCCCCACTGGCCTTCAAGGTGTACAATGAAAGAGATGAGAAAGTCCACAATCAAAAATTGTATATGCTGGCAAAGCTGTCCAACCAGCCCCAGCCACTGCCCCAGACTCCTGATCTAAGGATCATAAACTACCAGGCTTCCTGCTATAGATATGGTCAACAAGGTCACTGTGTGTGGGCTTGCCCTAACCCCCACATGCCAAGGGGGCCATGTCCTAGGTGCCATCAGGAGGGACATTGGGCTGTTGATTGCCCTCATATTGTACAGGGCAAAGGAACATCACTCACAGGTAACCCTCTAGTCAATCACCTAGGCATTGCTATGGATGACTAAAGATGCCCAAGCTCCCTCAACCTGATCATATCTAACACAAACAGGAAGCCCCGGGTAGCCATCAAGCCATGGTATATGGGTGGCCTATCTTCTTCCTCTTGAACACTGGGTCCACTTATTCAGTCCTAACAGATTTTAGGGAACCCAATTCCTCTTCTCATTTTCCTATCCTTGTGGTAGAAGGACAGCCTTGCCTTCCTCACCAGAACCCACAACTTAGTTGCATTTTTATGGGTGTACCTATCACTCATTCCTTTTTGGTAGTGCAGACATGTCCTGTTCCCTTATAGGGAAGGGATCTTCTAAGTTGGGAGCCTCGATTTCCTTTGCTTTCCTCCCATTCACCTAAACCGAAGCTCACCAGCAGCTCCTCTGCTCATTCTTCTAGCCAGCCAACCTATTAACACTAACATGTTGTTTCCTTTACCAGCTTTTCAGATAGATCCCCAAAACTGGGACATTCAGAATCCCTCTGTTGCTAAACATCATTCTCCTGTTGCCATCCAATTACTGTATTCTACCAGGTACATCACTCAAGCTCAATATCCTCTCTCCAGAGCCTTAGGATACTTTAAGTCTATCATTTATGACCTCATAAGGAAAAAACTCTGTCACCCCACCTCTTCCCCCATTAGCACCCCTATACCAGCAGTTAAGAAACCTAATAGTACCTATTGCCTGGTTCAAGACCTCAGGTGTATTAATTCTGCAGCAGTTCCCTTTTATCCTTTTCTGGCTAACCCTTATACACTTCTTTCCACTACCCCTTCAGAGACTTTCCACTTCTTCGTCCTAAATCTCAAGGGTGCATTTTTCTCTATCCCTTTAGGTTTTCAGTCACAGAATATATTTGCCTTTAACTGGACAGATCTTAACACCCAATTCTCTACCAAACTTACCTGGACTGTTCTACCTCAGTGATTCTAGGAGAGCCCACACCTATTTGCCTAGGACCTGGCTTCTGAATTATTGTCCCTTTCTCTCCCTAAATCTAAAATTTTGCATTAAGTAAATGACATCCTTCTCTGAAGCCCTTCTCTAGATATTAGCCAAGCTGACACCTATACTCTTTTAAATTTCCTTTCCAGTCAAGGATACAGGGTCTTATCTTCTAAAGTCCAACTGTCCACTCCTTAGGTAATCTATTTGGGACTAACAATTACACCAACCACCAAGGCTATTATTTTAGAGAGAACGAATTCAGATTCAGACTTTAACTGTTCCTTCTAGAAAGGAAAAGAATTTACCATTTCTAGGAATAGCTGTTTTTTGTTTTGTTTTGTTTTGTTTTTGTTTTTGTTGTTGTTGTTGTTGTTGTTGTTGTTACATTCCTGGGTTCCTACATTTTTCCTCCTTTCTTGCCCCTTATATGAAGTAGCATTTGCCCCACCCATGAACTTCTTAAACCTGTTACCGATTCCTTTTAAAGGCTCCAAAGGGCTCTCCTTAAGGCCCCAGAATTACATCTCCCTGACTTGTTTCGTCCTTTTCCCCTCTATGTACTCTATGTAATTGAAAAAAAAGGTATTTGCCCTTGGAGTGTTAGGTTATCAACTGGGAAACTCTTTTGTACTTGTACTTGTAGCATACTTGTCAAAACAAAACAAAACAAAACAAAACAAAAAAACAAAAAAACAAAAACCTAGCAAGAGCTAGCAGCCATTGAACTCCTATTCTAGAGTAAAAAAACCTAACCTTTGGGTCACCTATAGCTGTCTTCTCTTCTTATAACCTGTCACAGCTCCTAACTTACAAAGACTTATAGACTCTACCTCCCTCCAGGGTTCTTTCTCCTCAGGTAGAACTAATAGTACACTCTACACCCACCTTTCAACCATGCCAGCCTCTTAATATTTCCAGTCTTTTTCCTCAACCAAATACTAACAACTCCTTATCAAATTCCTGCACTGAAACCTTAGAGGAACTCTTAGCTCATCTTTCACACATACAGAAGGGCACATTGCTTATGTATAGTAAGAAAAAGGGAGGTATGTTGGTATCAGGAACCTATGTAGTAGATTGTCTCCAAACCCTATAACATCACACATAGGTGATAGAGACCCATGCATCTGTTCTATGGCAACCACCATATATTCCCAGAATCCACTGGGCTCACTTCTGACATGTACCTGTAAGTGGCTAGGTAACAATCCAAATAAGTGGCAGACCCTTCTGACACCCCACATTCCTCTGTCTTTCCCCTTAGTCTTTGTTGCCACCTATGCCCTCTTCCACAACAATGAACCCTGTGTGGAAATGTATTGGCCTGGTGTAGTCTGACTGGATGCAAGCTTTTATTCTAACACAACCATATTGGAAAATCAAATTACTATAAAATTAGCATTTCATGTGGATATTGTAAACATTTACTTGAAGCTATATAGAAATATCTTTTACATTAAAAATAAAAATTATGCCCTATTTCACCCATACATTCTTATATATTACTAAAAACCATTTTTCCATAAAATTTTTAAGAAAGTTAAAAAGAAAATTCTGACATTACTTTCTGGGGAAAGATGCCACAGATCCCTGAGAGGAATTTTTGACAGCTAGTCACATTGAGTGTTGCTGAAGCTAAGATTGTATTAATTGTTGTCATTGTGTGTCATATCATCCTCTTTAGGTTGACAGGAAGATTCACAATAGACAAAAAGGAAAGAAAACCTCACACATGAGTGAAATTTGGCTATCACAGAAACAGTGACTTGGTTAGGTATTGCATTCTCAATGCTGTAGTCTATTAGTTTCATATGTCTCAATTATGGTGACATATCTGTGTAGATTTTGCACATTTCTCTGTCATAGTAGCTGTTATAGACAAGTAAAATCAGGGCCTTCTGAAGATGAAGTACAAGACAGCTCAAATCCTGGCAAGGATTCAATAATAGTAACAATTGGGAAAACATTTTTAAATGCCCTGCTCTAGGATTAGTAGAATCCACATCCATGGGTTCAAAATCTTCCAGAATTGAGAGTTATAGTTTTCTGTTAATGCTCACCAAGCGAACTCAAAGTGTTATACTTAGAAGCAATATAGGTACTTCATCAATGTACCACATTCAAATTATGTGTAATGAAATAAAATTTCATATATTTTAACTTATTCTTAAATGAATTTAGATTTTATTTTTAGCTTTCTGTAAAGTAGCATAAAATTCTTAGAAAGATAGAAAATTCTCTCTTATAAATACTCTGTTGTTGAAGAACATTACTTTTGAATATGATAATCATTAATTTCTCCCTACCTATTCAATATAGGACTTGAAGTCCTACCCAGAGAAATTAGACAATAAAAGGAGATCAAGGGGATGCAAATGGGAAAGAAAGGACTCATAATACATCACAATTTGCAGATGATATGACAGTATATACAAGTGACCCTAAAATTTTAACCAGAGAACTACTAAACCTGATAAACAGCTTCAGTGCAGAAGCTGGATATAAAATTAACTCAAACCAAACAGTGGCCTTGCTCTATACAAAGGATAAACAGGCTGAGAAAGAAATTAAGGAAAAAACACCCTTCACAATAGTCACAAATAATATGAAATACCTTGGTGTGACTCTAACTAAGGAAGTAAAAGATGTGTATGCTAAGAACTTCAAGTCTCTGAAGAAAGAAATCAAAGATCTCAGAAGATGGAAAGATCTCCAATGCTCATGGATTGTCAAGATTAATATAGTCAAAATGGCCATCTTTTCAAAAGCAGTCTACTGATTCAATGCAATCCCCATCAAAATTTCACCTCAATTCCTCACAGAGTTAGAAAGGGTAATTTGCAAATTCATCTGGAATAACAAAAAACTAGGATAGCAAATCTATTCTCAAAAATAAAAGAATCTCTGGTGGAATCACCATCCCTGACCTCAAGCTGTACTATAGAGAAATTGTGATTAAAACTGCATGGTTCTTGTACAGTGACAGAGAGGTAGATCAATGAAATAGAATTGTAGACACGGAAATGAACCCATACACCTATGGTCACATGTACTTTGATGAAGGAGCTGAAACCATTCAGTGGAAAAAAGACAGAATTTTCAACAAATGGTGCTGGCTCAGCTGATGGATAGCATATAGAAGAATATGAATTGATCCATTCTTATATCATTGTACAAAGCTCAAGTCTAAGTGGATCAAAGAATTCCATATAAAACCAGAGACACTGACACTTATAGAGGAGAAAGTGGTAATGAGCCTCAAAGATATGGGTACAGGGGAAAAAATTCTGAACAAAACAGAAATGGCTTGAACTGTAAGATCAAGAGTCGACAAATGGGACCTCATAAAATTGCAAAGCTTCTGTAACGCAAAAGACACTGTCAGTAAGACAAAAAGGCCATCAACAGATTGGGAAAGGATCTTTACCAATCCTAAGTCTGATAAGGGACTAATATCCAATATATACAAAGAACTAAAGAAGCTGGACTCCAGAAAATCAAATAACCCCATTAAAAATGAGGTACAGAGTTGAGCAAATAATTCTCAACTTAGGAATATCAAATGGCTGAAAAGCACCTGAAAAAAATGTTCAAAATCCTTAATCATCAGGGATATGCAAATCAAATCTACCCTGAGATTCCATCTCACGCCAGTCTAAGCGTCTAAGGTCAAAAACTCATGTGACAGAAGATACTGGCGAAGATGTGGAGAAAGAAGAACATTCCTCAATTGCTGGTGGGATTTTGAGCTGGTACAACCATTCTGGGAATCAGTTTGGCGGTCCCTCAGAAAATTAGACAAAGTACTATAGGAAGTTCCAGCAATACCACTCATGGCCAAATACCCAGAAGAAGTTCCAACTTGTAATAAGGACACATGCTCCACTATGTTCATAGTAGCTTTATTTATAATAGTTAGAAGCTGAAAAGAACCCAAATGTCCCTCAATAGAAGAATGGATACAGAAAACATAATAAATCATTGTAGTACATTTACACAATGGAGTACTACTCAGCTATTAGAAACAATGGTTAATGAAATTCTTAGGCAAATGGATGGAACTGAAGGATAACACTCTGAGTGAGGTAATCCAATCACAAAAGAACACATATGATATGCACTTAATGGTAAGTGAATATTAGCCCAGAAACTTAGAATACAGAAGATACAATTTGCAATACTCATGAAACTCAAAAAGCAGGAGGACCAAAGTGTAGATACTTCATTACTTCTTAGAAGGAAGAACAAAATACCCATGGAAAGAGTTACAGAGACAAAGTTTGGGGCTGAGACTGAAGGAAGGACAATCCAGAGACTACCCCACCCAGGGATCCATCCCATAAACAACCACCAAACCCAGACTCTATTGCAAATCCCAACAAGATTTTGCTGACAGGACCCTAATAAAGCTGCCTCCTGTGAGGCTATGACAGTTCCTAGCAAATATAGAAGTGGATTCTCACAGGCATCTCTAGGATAGAACACCGGGTTCCCAAGGAAAGAGCTAGAGAAAGTACCCAAGGAGCTGAAGGGTTCTGTAGCCCTGTAGGAGGAATAGCATTATGAACTAACCAGTACCCCCTGAGCTTTTGTCTCTAGTTGCATATGTAGCAGAGGATGGCAAAGTAGGCCATCCATGGGGAGAAAAACCTTTATTCTTGTGAAGGTTCTATGCCTCAGTATAGGGGAATGCCAGGTCCAAGAAGTAGGAATAGGTTGGTTAATGATTAGGGGGAGGAGGGAGGGTATAGGGTTTTTTCAGAGAGGAATATAGCAATTGAGATAACATTTAAAGGTAAATGAAAACATCTAATAAAAACTCTTTAAAAATATTTAGTAGATATTTTATTTATTTATATTTCAAATTTTATTCCCTTACCTCATTTCCCCTCTGAACCCCTTTATCTCATCCCCCCTTCCCCTGCTCACTAACCCACCCACTCCTGCTTCCCTGTCCTGGCATTCTCCTACTCTGGGGCCCTACACAAGACCAAAGGCCTCACCTCTCCATGCTGTAACACAAGGCCATCCTCTGCTTCATATGTGGCTGGAGTATTTTCTATATGAAAACAAAGATTGCTTCTTTAGATAAAGTGTTGTTCTGATAGCATCTTTTCAAGTGAGCCACACACTCTCTTTATATTTTGCCAGCTTACATTTGTCAGAATTATCTTGAATGCCCAGAATAATTTTCAGTAATGAATTACTTGCCTTTGATTTTGTCCCATCCTTTCCTTTTTTTTTTTTTTTTTTTTTTTTTTTTTTTTTTTTTTTTTTTTTTTTTTTTTTTTTTTTTTTTTTTTTTTTTTTTTTTTTTTTTTTTTTTTTTTTTTTTTTTTTTTTTTTTTTTTTTTTTTTTTTTTTTTTTTTTTTGTACTTTTTTGTTTTCTATCTCATTTGTATCTATTGGTCTTTTTATTTATTTTATTTTTTTTTTTAACTTTACTTCTTTTGCAGTCATTGTTACTGTGATGGCAATAATGTTGGTGTGACACAAGACCTAATGGATAGTACTAAAATACTCAATCAGTAAGACAAAAACCTTCCTTCTGTAAAAAGCATGTTCAGAACTGTTCAATAAAAAAAAAATGTGTTATTCCATGATGCTAGGTTTGTAATAATTTCGTAACATGGTAAGAAAAATTAATAAATATATATAGTTTTCTTCATTTTTGGAATGTGGTGTTTTGAATGACAGTGGAAACAATAGGCTCATCATATATTTGAAAGCTTGGTCTACAAATGGTAGAATTATGTTGGGCTGTATTAGGAGGTGTGGCCTTGTTGGACGAGGTGGGACACTAGGTGTAGGCTTTGAGGTTTCAAATGACCAAGCCAGATCCAATATATCATTCTCTGACTCCAATTTCCTAATAAGAACTAAGCCCCAGCAGAGGCTCCAGTGTCTTATCTCTCTGCCTATTGCCACACTCCCTGCCATGATTTTCATGAACTCAACCTCAGAAAATATAAATGATCCTCTAATTAAGAGTTTTATTTTATAAGTTTTTTTGGATTTTGTGTCTCTTTAGAGTAACAAAACAATAACTATGACGGTTTTCTTCTTCCTTTTTTGTCATTCACCTTACATTTTGATTGAAAATTTAGATAACACTTGATTTACCATATATCCATAAAGTCCTGCTTAAAGATTAAATTTACAAAATTTACAAATTTAGTTTTCAGTAGAATTTATAATTGTATAACTGAAGTGAGAAATGAATTGAAGAGAAAACTAGAAACATTTAGATTTTTTGGTAGTTCTTTAATTTAAAATTCTTGCATATTAAAACTAACTTTACATTTAATAACAACTTTACTTAATTTTATTCTGGAAATTATGTCAAAAATTAAATTCAATAAATGATCTTTTGTGCTTTTTCATGTATCTGTAGCTGTGGATCAAGGAGAAATCATTGCTCCCAGGGACCTTTTCTGCATGTCAGATCTGGTGTATTGAATATTCTTCAGTGATTATTCATTCTCCAGATGACTAGTCTGGGCTTGTTCTTAAGGTAACAGTGTTCCAAGTCATAGCAAAGAGGGAAACATACTTGAACGCTAGACTTTGAATTTATAATTCTCTTCTACTATTTTCTGTCCCTCAAAAATACTCCAAGGTCAGTTAATATACACGTTTTGAAAAGCAAGACTCCATCACTTGAGGGAGATTAGACTAAAAGTCTCACTTCAAAGAACATTTTCATAGCAATGTGTATAGAGTTTCTACTACCATACTAACACATCCATGCATCATGAACATTTAATTACATTTTAATAATAATAATAATTTAATGAGACAGAATAAATAGATCTGCTGTACATTTGTAAAAATAGAGTATATTCTAATGTCACTTCTACTTTGACTAGAACTCTTGTCAAATGTTTCATGTAAATTATGGTCTATCATATAAGAGATGATGTTATATGTTTAACTCCATCATTAAGACTAAATTATTCAAAGTTTATAAGTTCATTGTGGAAGAGATTACAAAATAAGTGGCTGTGATATGGTATTATAAAGTGTGAAGCCACGAGCCCTTTTATCTGGAATTTGATGTCTTAAATCCTTATAATATTAAGTGGTTAAAAATCACTTTAATTTTAATAATTGGATTCTTGATAGAGACCCTGTGAGTAGTTTCAGGTTACATGCTAGTTGTTGAAAAGACTTAAACCATGAAATCAGATGGTTGGTTCTTCTAGAATCTATCCTAGCCTCTAGAGCACTGGTTCTCAATCTGTGGGTCAGTGTCCCCTTGGTGATTGATGTACTGTTTTGGAGTAGTTGCCTAAGACCATCAGAAAACACAGATATTTACATCACTGTTCATAATGGTATCAAGATTATAGTCATCCAGTAGAAAGACAGGGCATCATGTAGAGAGATGGAGTTGCCAACCCACAGCAAAAATTCTGACTCAGAATTGTCCCTGTTTAAAAGAACTGTTGGACAAAAATGGAGAAGAGACTGAGGAAAAGGAGGTCCAAATTGGAACCATCTCAAAGGGAGGCACCAAGGCCTGACACTATTACTGATGCTATGATGTATTTACAGACAGGAGACTAGCATGGCTGCCCTTCAAGAGGCTCAACAAGCAGCTGACTGAGACAGAAGCAGGTACTTATACTCACACAATGGACAGAAGCCAGGGAGCCCTGTGGTTGAATTAGGAAAAGGCTGGAAGAAGCTAAGGAGGGCAGCCCCATAGGAAGATTAGCAGTCTAAACTAACCTGGAACCCCTGAGATCTGTCACACAATGAGCCACCAACCAGACAGCATACACTTGTTGGGGTACTCAGCTCTCGGCCTACGTATGAACCAAGTTCCCTAGAAAGTGAACTGGGGCTGTAAGAGACCAGATAGGAGAGAAAAATGGACGCCAAGACAAAATCCCTCTGCTCAAGGCATCTCTATTTACTCAAGAATCTCTTTGGGTTATAAGAGGGTAGCCCCCCTGGGAGAGGGTAGGCAGGGGAGCAGGGAGGGGGGGAAGGGAGAGGGGACTTTGGCGATAACAATTGAAATGTAAATTAAGAAAAGATCTAATAAAAAATTAAAAAAAAAAAATAAGAGGGTAGACCCCATCCTCAGCCAAATCTATGTAGGTGCCTGGATTCAGTCAGCTGATGCCTGGATGCAGCTTGAAGTCCTGGGCACTGTATCTTGTCCCAATGCTGTCTCAGCAGGAGGCAGGACCTGGGCAAGTCAATGGGACAGATAGCAAGAGTCCCTGCAAAGCTCAGAGGCAGTTTAGCACAACAAAGGAAGCCAGCCTTAGCTGGAGAGCTACATTGCACATGGTTTCTGGTGGCCACCTCAGGGGCAGTCTGCTCTCAGCCTAAAGAAGTCTTGGGGGAGGGGGCTACATACACTGGTTGATCTGGGGCCCCTGACACACATATAGCAGAGGAATGCCTGGTTTGGCCTCAGTGAGAGAAGTGAGGACTTAGAGAATGGAGAGGTCTGGTGGTGTATTTGTGGGCAGTGTAGGAATTTGGGGTCATCCTCTTAGAGATTGGGGAGGAAGAATTGGATGAGGAACTGTTAGGCAGAATGGGAGGGGGATAATGGCTATAATGTAAAAATTTTTAAAAAGTTTAAAGATAATAATAAAAAAGATTACAGTTATTAAATAAGAACAAAAATAATTTTATCAATAGGGTTCACTACAATATGAAGAAACTGTATGAAATGGTGATAGCACTAAGAAGATGGAGAACTAGAGATTGGGTAGGGGATAAAAAATATATTTATTACTGATTGCCTATGGTTTATTCAGTTGTGCTTAGGTAGCAAAAAAAAAAAAAAATTAGAAAACACTTTAAAATAGGTCAAGATAGAAGACCTTTCAGGTAACTCAATAGCTGTAGTAACCTTGATGGCAGTGTACTAATAAAGGACACAGAAGTTCCATGTACTTCCCTTTCACCACATACCTTCACCTATTGTTTATTGCTACTCTTTATAATGCCCTTTAATGTAAACAAAAGAAAGTAAGTACACCTCAGTATTCTCTGAGCAATTCTAGGAAACCAAGGTGAACTAAGAGAGAGAACTAGAAACCCTCATTTATGTCCAGCTATTTAGAAGCAAAAGAAGAACTTTCTTTGGTTTATTATAAAGAAAAATTTGGTTTACATTTGAAGAAACAAAAATCCAATTCTCATCCTTCAAAATGTTACTATTTCAAAGTAGACAGTATCAAATTCAAATGCTTTAGAGATCATCCATTTGGTGTCTGCTACACCAGTATTTCCTGGGCAGAAATATTTCATATACCCAGTAGAAGACAGATATAACAACATAATGGAAACTACTGACAGTCACTTTTGTAACCTATGTACTCTGAGAATTGAAAGAATAAACTTATATATTACAAACATATATAGATCTTTTTCAACAAAATGGATTTTTAATTTTGAAAAGAAATATAGACAATAACTAATGTGAACATATACCATTTGTGATGGTTTGTATATACTTGGACCAGGGACTGACATTATACTGAGTTGTAGACTTGTTAGAGTAGGTGTGTCACTGTGGGTGAGACCCTTAATAGCCTCGCCCTAGCAGATTTTGAACTATTAAGCCATATGTCTTAGTTCACATTTTATTGCTGTAAAAAGGCACCATGATCATGACAGCTCTTATAAAGGAAAACATTTAGTTGGAGCTTGCTTAAAGTTTCAGAGTTTTAGTCTATTATTATCATTAAAAGAAGAATGGCAGCATTCAGACATTAGTGATTGAGTAGGAGCTGAGAATTCTATATGTTGGTCCATGGTCAGCAGAAGGAGACTATGAGCAACACAGGGAAGAGTATGAGCATAGAAGAACTCAAAGCCTGCCCCTACAGGTACATACTTTGACCAACAAGACCACACATACTCCAACAATGTCACACTTTCTAATAATGCCACGCCCTGTGGGCCAAGCCATCAGACACATGAGTCTATGGGGGCAATTCCTATTGAAACCACAACATCATACTATTCAAATATTCTAACTTTTCTTATGAAAACTATACACAAAGTTACATAGAAATCAAACTTAATATTATTTATTCTCAAAAATTATCAGTTCTGGGTTAGCCTGATATCTTATACACTGAATATGGGTTTTAGAGGAAACAAATATGCAATTTCATCACCAAATATTTTCAGAAGACATCATTAAAAGCCAAGACTGCTCTCCAGACAGATTTGAGACAGTGCTGTTGTCTCTTAATTAAAATACAATAAAGACTAAATATTCCAGATTCCATCGTTGTAGAACCCTTCCACTTTAAAATTTTTTCACCTGTGGTGCTCCTACCCAAAGCCACCAATAAAGTAAGGCAAGAATGTTTCTATCAAAAGACAAAGAAATGATTTTGTTGGCACAGTTTCAGTTCTTTATGCCTGTAGTTTAGAGTGCTAGATGAGTCACACAGTGCTCAATATAGTGATTGATTAGGTTAATTACTTTAAATGAAACCTGTACTTCACAGTAGGGACAAGAAAAACATGTGTCTAGAATATAGCAAATCATTTATGACAAGTCATTACTATAGCCATAGCTCATGATTAATTTTAGTAACAAGAATTTAAATCTACCAGGACTAAAAATGGCTCAAATGGGTCAGGAATGAACTTTTGAATCATTCTTACTAGTGAAGAACCAAAACTAGCTGAGATGTTTGCTACAAACTCAGTGCATTCAGAACTAAATGCAGAAAGTACTCATAAAAAAACTAGTATGAATATGTGCTTAGTCAAGTCAATTATTATGAGAGCTCTTAACCGGCTTTTAAAAAGATATTTATATATTATCTATAGAAAATTATATCAAGAATTTTTGCATAATATTTTATTTAATATCACATTAAAAACTGGAATATGTTTATACTTTGTTCATCTCAAAAAGTAGTATTTTAGATACACAATATTAGAAAAAAATTGTAAGAATAAGTTGACAACTTCAACTTCACCGCCACTCTAAATAGGAGACTCCTACATTATTGATTTTAAGGCAGCTATATTATATTAAATGACATCAAAATCATATCATTGCCTTTATTTGAGGTATATCTACTATGGGTGATGTTTAGTGTAATTGACAAATTGCCAGAATCTAGAATCACCTGGGATATGAGTCCCTGGGCATGCCTGAGGAAGATTGTTTTGTTCTTATTAAGTGAGATGAAGAGACCTGCAGAATGTAAACATCACCATTCTATGGATTAGATTCTAGACTACATAGGTGAATAATGGAGCTGAGCACTATCTTGAATTTACTGTTTTCTATTTTACAATGATGAATGTGATGTGATCAAATGCTTCTTTTAATTCTATGCCATAATAAACTGTATACTGATTCATGAGGCAAAGATAAACCTTTCTTTCCTTACATATATTTTATTATTATATTTTATTGCAGAAACAGGAGGAATAATTAATGTAGAAAACTGGTATCAAGAATGGAGTTTGCTGTTGTCATGCATGTGAACATGTGATATGGGTATTTTCATTGGTTCTAGAATAGAAAAGGATTTGTTCCCTTGAATTCTAAATCCCTAGCATACTGGAAAGAGAACTTAGTGATCTATTATACTGGGAGTTTATAAGACAAGAATAAAGAGAGAAATGTGGACAATGGAGGCATTGCTCCTGAGGTCACAGAGAGAAATGAATGATTATTTTAAACAGTATACAGATTAAGTATATGAAGATAGGTTAATCTTGATATGCAGTCAGCTGTCCTATGCATTTCAAATACTGAGGACATTTCTATTTATTGTTCTTTGAGAGGGATACTAACATTTCAAAAGGTATTTTAATGATTCAGTTTAGTAAAAGTGGTAGAGCATTGTCAAAAATTCAAAATGACAGATTAGTACAATATACACTTTTATTGCTTATAGAAATTTATGGTTATAAAGAGGATTAAGAGGTCAACATTGCTGAACATAAAACCCAGTATTTAACATTTTTTTCCTGGAAAAAACTTTTTTTTTAATTAAATCTACATTTATATCTTAAGCCATAGTACTAGTTGTACAGATATAAATGAAAATGATTTTACATAATAGAAAAGCATTACACCTTTACTATCATGCAGAAGTATTACTTTTTAAATTTGTTAAACAACTTAAAATTTGTATTAAAGGGTCTGATACCTTGTCTACTTCATATTACTAATGAAGAGCCATTGTCTACTGCTTAATTCCAAAGTAAAAAGAATATCATGTTATTAAGATGGTAGTTAAAAATATTTTATAGAATAAAACATATAATTGTCAGCCAAATAAAATAAGTTTTCCTATATAATTAAGGAGTTATACACTTTTAACTTAGTAGCTTAGCTTGATACAAATTATTCATAAATATTTTGTTGTGGGCTGGTGAGATGGCTCAGCGGGTAAGAGCACCCGACTGCTCTTCCGAAGGTGATAAGTTCAAATCCCAGCATCCACATGTGGCTCACAACCATCCGTAACGAGATCTGGCGCCCTCTTCTGGAGTGTCTGAAGACAGCTACAGTGTAATAAATAAAATAAATCTTTTAAAAAAAAAATATTTTGTTGTAGTACATTGTATCTTAGGTTTTGCTTATTATAATAGTTTTTTGAGAAAGTTTTATCCAAGATATCTTAGTCATCCTGTTAAGCCCTTAGAAACAGTGGTCATGGGATTGATTGTGGAACTTTGTTTATTATTGCCTTGTTTATTCCTTGACTATTTGTGTTCATTGTATTACTTGTTCCTTAATCTAGAACTGACCTTATTACTTTCATGTAATTAAAATGGTATGAAAGCAGATTGGGAAATAATAAGCCTGCCTCAGCCTCAGAACTGACTGTAAAAAAAAAATGTTTTCTATTGTTCACATTTATCATATATGGTTCATTGTTACATAAGGAGTTTTTATAGAATTGTATATTGCAAATTGAGGACACCTTCCTGAAATCTGCACAGTCCCTCACCTTATATCTTCTGACTTAATAGTCATCACTGTGCCTCTAGAGCAGTGATTCTCAACCTGTGGTTCATGAAACATTTGGGATCATATATCAGATATTTCTTATGATATATCATAGTATAAAATTTACAGTTATGATACAACTACAAAATGATTTTGTATGATACAACATTTGGAACTGTATTAAACTGTTACAACATTAGGAGAGTTAAAAACAAGTGATCAAGACTTTTACTTCCTTTTTCACAAATGAAAAGAAGAAAACATGATAATTCTCCTTTTTAAAATAATTTATTATCTTGTGTGAATTTGTGATTTTTCTGCATATAAGTTTGTGTGAGGCTATTGTATTTACAGCAACTGGAGTAACAGACAATTTTGAGCTACCATGTGGATGCTGAGAATTGAACCCGGATCTTTTGGAAAAATAGCCAATGCTTTTCTTACCTGCTGAGACATCTCTCCAGCCTCTATAACTTTCTTTTTCAGATGGATGTAATTAAACTAACATAATAATAATTATATCTAGCTGTGTATATTTTCCTGAAAACCACATGACTTGATGGCTTTTCTTCAGGGTTGAAACTAACTCATTATATATATTTTTGTCCATTATATATTTGTCCTCTAAATCTGAACAGACATACATGCATGCACAAACAAATAAAATAATTTTTATCTATTCTTCTGTTTCATCATACAACAAAGGTGTTTCTGTAAAGTTTAGAATAGCACTACAATAAACACTGATATACAGAAATTTATGTGATATGTAGAATCCTTTAAGTAAATATACATGACTATTATAAATGGTCTATTATAAATATCTATGCTTTATTTTATGAGAAAGCTTCAAAGTGATTTCTATATTTTCAGAACTACCTTATACTTTTCTAAGCAGGGTATGAGTGTTCCATTTTGTCCACAATCTTGCTATCATTTTTTGAAATTTGTTTTCTTAATGATTTCCATTGTGATTGGGATGAGAAGAAATCTCAGTTTCTTTCTTTGATGGCTAAAGATATTGAACATTTTTATGTTACATGTATGTTGTCTATAGTTATTTCATTTTTTGAGAATGGTCTGTTATTTTCTTTAGACAATCTATTTAATGGGTTGTTTGACTTCTTTCGGTTTAGATTTAATTTATTTGTTTTTAATATTCTTAATGTTTATTTTTTATAAGATGTAACTTTACTTTTTGTGCTGCTTCTTTTGTTATACTAAAACTTCAATTTCAGGAGGTCTCACTTGTCAATTGTTGGCATTATTTCTGAACAGTTGAAATTCTATGCAAAAAGTCACCACCTATGCTTATGTCTTGAATTGGTTCTTCCTACATTTTCATCTAGCAGGTTCAGGTTCACAACTTCAGGTATTACATTATGATTAGTGATTTATTTGGAACTAGTATTTATAAAGGTAAGACATATTACTTCAGTTTCTACATGTGAATATCTATATTTGTTAGTACTATCTGTTGATGAGGCTATTTCCTCTCCAATGCACATTTTTATATCACTCTAAATATTTAGGTGAATAAAGCTATATGAATTTATATCAGTTCCCTCTCTTATGTAACATCAATCTGCATGTCTATTTTAGTGCTACAATTGTGTTTTTGTTTGTTTGTTTGTTTTGCTGTGATTATGTAATGTAACTTTATCTCTGTCATGGTGATTTCCTCAGCATTATTCTGTTTGCTCAAGATTATTTTTGTGCTTCCACATGAATTTTAAGATGTCTTTTTCTATCTCTGTAGGAATATCACTAGACTTTAATTAATTTTGCATCAAAATCTGTATATTTTTTGAACTGAGGCTATATTTCACAATATTAATTATTCTAGTCGGTGATTATAGAAGGTCTCTGTTCCCTGTTGTCTTTTTATTTTTTAATTTTTTTCAATTTTCTCCATGTCTTAACGGTTTTCACTGTAGATCACCTTTACTTCCTTGGTATTGTTTAGTCCAATAATAAACTTCTGTGATGAACAAATAATAAAGAGAACAATTTTTATATAGGATCACAGTTCCAGAAGTTTGATTCAATGGATGGTTGATTCATTGCTTTGCAGCTTTTAGCATTGTAATATATTATTGAATATATGATGGAGAAAAGTCACTCACCTTATGGTTAGAAATTGATTAAAACAAAAAAGAATACATGAAAGAGAGGAGGCTTATCCCTAAATAATACAGCCTCCTAGCCCATTAGACTTACCTCTTTAAATTCCATTTACTTGACAATAGTGTCAAGCTGGTGTTCAAGTCTTTAGCAGGTTGGCATTCAGATGAAGGATAATCAAAATTCAAATAATATTCTAATCATATTTGTTGTATGTGAATTTAATTATTTCTTAGTTACAGAGGTATATATTATTTTAAAAATATATGTTTACCCATATTGTTTCTCTTTCTCATTTATATAAGTTTTTTACTGAGACAGTCTAATCAGATCATTCTTATATTTAGTAATTTATACAGTGTTTTGGTTCATCAAAAGGAAAAATGATTTTTTCTAAGTTGTTTCAATAGCAAATTAAAAGAAACAAGTAAATGTATTAAAATAGACTTTTTCTGCAACAAAGGGACAGAGTACAAAGCCAGAGATAAATGACAATACACAGAAGATAATGTTAGTAGCCTAAAATAATCAAAATAAATATAGCAGGATGGCATTTTGTATTGACGCTTATTTGAATAAGGAACAAATTCTTAGATGAAGACTATATCTGGGAGAAGTGCAGGGATGCTCAAATCAAATCCTTTTAATTAAACATAAAAGCAAAATAAAAGGAAAGCTACAGCAATAGTTCAAAGGGAAATATAATTCATAAAACAGACAGGAGAGTAAATTATTAAGAATAACATTGACATGTACTATATTATGCACCTTTGTTACCTTTTTAGCCTAATTTCATGAAATAAGAAATCCCTTTAATATTAACTCACATTGTTTATTGAAGCCAAAAGAATATCTTTCAGTAAATTGGCTTTAATGGAAAAATGTGATCAATTAGAAATGATTTAATGTTACTAATCCTAAGTAATGTAACACTGATGGCTTAATAAATACTAAGATTATAATAAATTTACTTGATCTTAAAGAGGAAATGAATAATTATTTTACTTCCTGATGTTTTGCTGACCAATTCAAAGCAATTCTGGGACTATCTTGCGTATTCAAGAGAATCCAAGATATATAATAAAATGGGTCAATTATTTAACAAAATACAAAGTAACCTCATGGATACAAAATAAAGTACCAATTAATATCATTTTGATACAGCAATATAGAACTCTTATATTGTCACAGATTAAGCTTCACATGCAAAAGCTGGACCTACACCCCACACACATTTGTAACAAATGTGCAGCTTGGTCTTCAAGTGGGTCCCCTAAAATGTGGAATGGGGTCTTTTTTGATCTCCTTTCCTGGCATCAGATATCTTTCCCACATACTTGGCTTGCCTGGTTGTGCCTCAGTGGGAAGGGATATGCCTAGACCTACAGGGATCAGATGTCCTAGCATGGGCTGGTGCCCAATGAGTGTTTGGTGCTTCCTCTCTGAGGAGAAATGAAGTGGGCAATGAAGAAGGAATTTGTAAGTGTGATCCTGGGAAAAGAAGAGGGATGGGGTAGTGATCCTGACATAAGATGAATTTTAAAAATATATAAATTATATGTATATGTTAAATACCAGTGATAATTTCCTTCAAAAAGATAAATTTACATTATTTTCTAATTCTCAGTGTTTAATAGTTTTCCCTATTTTTAAAACAATACTTTAGAAACAAAAATATGCACTAGCTTTCCTTCATCATTGTCACTGTTAGAGCTAAGACTCTTATAATGAGATGAGTTAACAAATATTATGCATATTATATTTATCTAAAAACTTGTGACACAAAAGCCTACAGAAATGTCAATTCAAAAGGAAAAAAATACCTTATATTAGTACATATATTTGATGAATAATAGAATACTCTATAGAGATGTGATGAGATAAAGATTATTATATACTGGTAGAAAGATTGGATGAAATGCAAAAAGCCTCCCTAGATTTGTCTTGGATTCTGTGTGTAGTATTCCTTTGTTGCTTCTATATAAGGCAAAACCTTTTTGTATCAAGAATCTTATGATCTATTATAGAACAAGGAAGCTAAAACATTATTTCTTGTTTTTTATTGAATAATTTGAGGAAAGTGGTTTTAGATTCTATGGCTTCCCTATCAATGAGAATTCAGGAATTTGAAACTTGTTTGGTAGACTTTTGAAAGAGACTATTACTAAGACCTTGCAATTTTCTTTGGCCAAAGTATAAATGTCAAAGTTCCATGCTTTGGTAAATCATTTACAAAATTCCCCAAATACTCCCCCCTTTTCAAATTTCTACTGTTATCAACATAGTTCATGTTTTCTCCCAAAATTCTTGTCTGAGTTCACACACACACACACACACACACACACACACACACACACACACACACACACAAAGAGCCAGAAGACCAAAACCTACTCAAATACTATCTCATATACATCTACTATGGATGTGATGTAACAATTTACATGATAAACTGACCACTCTGTAAAAAGAGAGTTCTTTTAGATGGTGTGGGTTTTTGTGAACTTTTATAACTCATTAATGTTTAAGAACAAGGAAAACAAAAGTACCCATAATCAATTAAGTTTGAAATAAGTCATTAATAGGCATGTTATATTCAGATATTTGGTGCTGCCATTTAAGATGATATGTGATATGATATTGGGCATTACTACTTGAATAACCATAGCACAGTCTTTGTTAAATAGAATGACTCTGTCTATTCATGCTCCCATAAAATATGTCATGCACTTTCAACACTTTGCTTTAGAGGAAAATTCCTCTTGATAATTTTTTTAATTTGCAAAATACTGTATTATATATGCATATGATCTTCACAAGACCAAGGGCCTCTTCTCCCATTGATGGCTGACTAAGCCATCCTCTGCTACATATAAAACTATAGACACAGTTCTGTAGGGTACTGGTTAGTTCACATTGTTGAGTTAACCTTTATTAAGCAGTAAGTAATGTAATTTAGTAATCTTCCACTTAGGACTCATAATATACATCCACATCACTTATTATTCTTATTTTACAAACAAATGTTGAAAATAAGAACATGATATTTTGGCAATTTACTTAAAATTACTGCTTTAACAAGTAACACAGTCTCAAAATGTCTTGAATTATTCTCTGATTCTTAGTAATGAGTTTGATTCTGTAAACATTATTGTTCTGTACCCCTAGCTATAAATTTTCTTCACCAGAACCATCTAGAGTAGTACCTCTCAACTATCCTAATGCTATGATACTTTAATACAGTTCCTCATATTGTGGTGAGCCCCAACTGTGAAATTATTTTGTTGCTACTCCAAAGCTGTAAGTTTGCTACTATATTGAATCATAATGTAAATATCTATTTTTTAATGGTCTTAGGCACCCATGCAAAAGGGTCTTTCAATCCACAAGGGTTGGTAGTCTTTAGCCTCTTTTCCTTAGAAGCATAAAAACATGCTTGGATACTAAACAGCACCGGCTTTTCATTGATGATATTAAATCCTCAACATGTTGACTGCTCTCTTGCCTTTTATATATTGATTAGAGAAGGCGCATGATAAATGATATATATCTCTTATGAAAATCAAACTAAATACCCAATTCAAATATTTAATATTGTAAATATTAGATTCAGTTGAAATTTATTACATAAGAAAACTTAATCATAATACAAACACAATTATCAGATATTTGGAAATGATGATTTGGAATTGAATAGCATTTAATCAAAATTATATAAGAAAATGTTGTTTTCAGCCACTTGTGACATAACTAAGATGCAGAGAAAAATCATAATTTTCTGTCTTCCTCTTCCTCCTCTTCCTCCTCCTCCTCTTCCTCCTCTCTCTATTCCTCCTCCTTCTACAAGTATATGAAATGGCCATGTTTGTTCTCAGGGTTTGATCACTGAAAGATATTTTTGAAATTGATATAATTGTATAAGGTAGTAATGTTCGATAAATTAAGCAGTAGCATTATTCTTTTACCTTTGAATTGCACAAAGTTCATATGCAGGCAATTATAAACTTGCCTTAATTTTTATTATTTTAAAGAATATTCTGAATAATATGTCAAGTCACCAGGTTATTTTTCTAATGGAAATTAGTACTGTGATTTAAACAATGACCTGTTGAAGATAGAGTATAGAAAAATACAATTTTCAATTTATCACAAAAATTAATACCAGTCAGTCATGAGAATGTCCCTGGTTTAATACCTGGTGTGATGGTTTATATATACTTGGCTCAGGGAGTGACACTTTTGAAAGGTGTGGCCTTGTGGTTGTGGGCTTTAATAACCTTGGCCTAGCTGCCTAGGAGTCAATATTCTGCTAGCAGCCTTCAGTTGAAGATGTAAAACTCTCAGCTCCTTCTGTACCATGCCTGGCTCTATGCTGCCATGTTCTTGCATTGACTATACTAAACTGAACCTTGGGACCTGTAAGCCAGCCCCAATTAAATGTTGTCCTTTATAAGACTTGCCTTGGTCATGGTGTCTGTTTAGAGTAGTAAAACACTAACTAAGATACCTTGTTCACTCATTTACCATGAAGCACACAAAGTTTTTTATCTTAAATATTCACAACACTCCTCCCTTGTAAAAGATATTTGATTTTCCAAGTATTTTCAAAATGTACTATCATACAGTGTGATAAGTACAAGCTAGAGAGAAAACATTGAGTAAATAAATTTACAAAAGCATCTATGGAAAGAAAAAAAACAGCTATTTTTGTTCATCTTTATAAGTATGAACATGAATTTTACCAATGCAAAACAACTACATAGAATGTTTTTCAATAGTAAAAAATGAAAGGAACAGAAACTGATTACAACTTAAGAAGAGAGAATTCTAGCATTATTGAACCACTAATATGTATCATCCAAAATTGAAAAGATATTGTTAATAATTGTTTCCTATTATGAAAATTGCCAAGTAACTTTATTCACATTAAAATTTCTATGTTCATATTATATAATTTATATTATAAATTGAATATTACATATGTAGTTGGCTTTTGTAGATCAGGTTTCTTATTTTAATTGCATTATATTGAGAAACTTTGGGTATTATGATCAGCATAGAATTTTATTACTATTTTAATTACATACAAATACTAAGTAGAAATTATGACAAATATAAGTGATTTATACCAAATGGAAGATAATATTTAAATATTGAGAGATTCTAGATCCTATTAGCTTTATAAGAAAAAGAAGAAAATAAACATAATGGAAATACACTCATTTAAAATTTTATATGAATATATGTTCTTGAAGTAAAATATAAAGATCTATACATAGACAAAGAAGTACAAAAATATAGCAAATATTTTTAAATGACATAAAAATAACTACTTGTTTAATCTACTTACCACAGCATGTATATTAGTGTTTTTTTGAGATTTGCTGAGAAGGGTGTATGTTTAAATTACATTTGAAGTTGCTTCAATAAATCATTGTTTAAGAAGATTTTTAGTCACTGATTGCTTAAAAAGTAAATTAGAAATTTGTACTTAGTACTATTCTTATTTATTAAGACCTATTTTCTCTTGAAGCATATATTTAAATATAGAGAAGATAGCATATATGCAATAACCTAAATCAACATCTATGTTTCAATATTCACATTTGGTGTGCCTAAAATGTTTTATAGGAAAATGTATATTATAAAAGGTAGAGAATATGCTCATATATGAACATATATTTAAACATAATTATAGCCTAACTTGGTATTAAATTCTATCTATCTATCTATCTATCTATCTATCTATCTATCTATCTGTCTGTCTGTCTGTCTGTCTGTCTGTCTGTCTGTCTGTCTGTCTGTCTGTCTCAGTGCAATATCTCAGTTTAGCCTCAAGCTTTTCATGTATCTGAGGATTGCATCAACAACTGATCCTCCTGCCATCACTTTCAAAACTCTAGAATTATATACATACATACAGCTCTGAGTTTCATGAACGACATACAAGCATGCTGCAATAAAATCACAGTGATCTTAATTTATACTTCAGAACCCATGTTAAAAATGTGGACATGTAATCAAACTCTTGGACAGGTAATCATTGACAGGACAATTATTCTGTTTGTGGTAGTTTGAATGGGAAATCTCTATAGAGTCTAACTTCTGTTGTTGGTGTTGATTGAGGAGTTGCTGCAACTTCACTGGAGCAAGTACCTCAGGGGAGTTGTAGGATGGTATGGATATTGGAGGTGGGAGGAGGGCTTTCAATATTTATACTCCAGAGCTACTACTTTTTTTTTCCCAAAATTTGTTTTTTTATTACTTCTTGTTTTTTTTTTTCCTTTATTTACATTTCAAATACTATCTAAAAGTTTCCTATACCCTCCCCCTGCCCTGCTCCCCCACTGGCCCACTCCCACTTCTTGGCCCCGGCATTCCCTTGTACTGGGGCATATAAAGTTTGTAAGACCAAGGGGCCTCTCTTCCCAATGATGGACAACTAGGCCATCTTCTGCTACATAGCCATCTAGAGACATGAGCTCTGGGGGTACTGGTTAGTTCATATTGTTGTTCCACCTAAAAGGCTGTTAATCCCTTCAGCTCCTTGGGTAATTTCTCAAGCTCCTCCATTGGGGTCCCTGTGTTCCATCCTAAAGATGACTATGAGCATCCCCTTCTGTATTTGCCAAACACTGGCATAGCCTCATTCGAGATAGCTATATCAGGGTCCTTTTAGCAAAATCTTGCTGGCATATGCAATAGTTTCTGGGTTTGGTGGCTGATTATGGGATGGATCCCCAGGTGGGGTAGTCTCTGGATGGTCCATCCTTTCATCCAGAGATACTTCTAATTTACTCTGCTTCAGCTATGCAATTGTGGATGTGATCTCTCTGTTACTGCTATGCATTTTGGCAATGAAGGACTCATAATGCTCTGGAAGTGATGGCAAAATAAGTTTTTAGTTTATTATGATCATGTTGCTATATCACAGCACCGGAAAAGTAAATAAAATAATATCTATCTCTTTAACATGGTTTAAGTTGGAGTGGTCCTTTGACCAGATAATTAACCCTGATTTCTACACAGGACAGAGATTCTATTCTTTTGAGCAAAGAGATTATGTTAATAGGCCTTTTTGTTATTCCAACAACTTCTCCTTTAAGATATTAACTATTAAACCATTTGGAAACCAGATCACGGATCAAATCCCCCAAATACTTCTGGCATTTCTAGCTCCTCTTATGTTTTTAATCAACACAAGAAAAAACCAGTTACCTTTTGGGGGCTGTATTTCCATTGTGTACATTGCTCTATTCTACCCTCTGTTCTTACCATTGCCATATAATATTTTTGAAATATAAGAAATCAGGGTTAGTATCTACTGGAGTACAGAATATCTTAAGATATTGCTAATCAGAAGAAGAAGAAGAGGAAGAAAAAGAAGAAGAAGAAGATCCTAGTTACTGTTTCACTGCTGTAAACAGACAACATGATCAAGGCAACTCTTATATGGACAACATTTAATTGGGGCTGGCTTACAGGTTCAAAAGTTCATAATAAACAAGGCAGTAGCATGGCAGTATCCTAAGGCAGGCATGGTGCAGGAGGAGCTGAGATTTCTACATCTTCATCTGAAGGCTGCTAGCAGAATTGTGGCTTCCAGGAGGGTAGGATGAGTGTCATAAAGCACAAACTCACAGTGACACATCTACTCAAACAGAGCCACATCTTGTAATAGTGCTACTCCCTGGGCCAAGCATATACAAACCATCACAATGATGATGATAATGAAAAGGATGATGACACAGAGATCATAACTGACTTATGATGATGATAATGATGGCAGTTATAACAAGGTCTATGGTAAAGCTAATAGAAGGTGATGATTCCAAGTAAAATTAGGTGGGAGAGGATCATCACATATTTACCGGAGACTACTATCTGCTACCACCTTCCAACTGCAATTGGTCTTTGGAGATATTATTCTACTTTGATGAATCTTTCACAAGGTTGTCTAAAATGTGTTTTATTCACAAAACTTTTGCTAATGTATAAATCCTAAAATTTTCCAAAAATGTTTTTTTCCCATTTTTCAGTTTGATATTGTTTTCATGGTTTCATTTTCTTTTTTTTTTTAATTTTTTTTTCAGTCCAGTCTTTATCCCCATCCTGGTCCACCCTCTGACCACCCTCTGAGTCTGATACATTCCATACCTTCTCTCCCCAGTATCTCAGGGTCCCAGAGGCAGCTTGACTCCCAGGAACTCAGGATCAGAGGATGCTGGAATCACAGGATCAAAGAGACATCTGGACTCTGAGGAGTTCTGACACAAGCAGGATTACAGGAAGGACAGGACCCAGTCAAATATAGGAAAGGCACCTAGTAATAGATATAGTCAGATGGCAGTGGAAAGCAAGCTTAAGAACATAAGCAACAGAAAACTAGGTTACTTGCCATCATCAGAAACCATTTCTCCCACCATAGCAAGTCCTCAATACATCATCACACCAGGAAAACTAGACTTAGATCTAAAATCAGTTTTCATAATGATTATAGAGGACTTTAAGAAATACTTAAATAACTCCATTAAAGAAATACAGGAGACCACAGGTAAACAGGTAGTAGCCCTTAAAGAGGGAACATAAAATTTCCTTAAAGAATTGCAGAAAAACACAATCAAACAGGTGAAGAAAATGAACAAAAGCATCTAAGACCTATAAGTGGAAATAGAATCAATAAAAAAATCACAGAGGGAGACAACTTTGGGGTTATAAAATCTAAGAAAGAGATCAGGAGTAATAGATGCAAGGATCACCAACAGAATAGAAGAGATAGAAGAGAGAATGTCAGGGACAGAAGATACCATAGAAAACATTGACACAACAGTCAAAGAAAATGTAAAATGCAAAAAGCTCCTAACCCAAAACATCTAGGAAATCCAGGACACAATAAGAAGGCAAAAGTATAATATGTATAGAAGAGTCAAATATTCCCAAATTAAAGGTCCAGTAAATATCTTCAACAAAATTACAGAAGAAAACTACTCTAACCTAAAAAAATGAGATGTTCATGAACATACAGGAATCCTACAGAACTCCAAATAGGGTGGATCAGAAAAGAAATTCTGCCTGTTACATAATAATCAAAACACCAAATGCAAAAAACAAAGAAAGAATATTAAAAGCAGTAAGGAAAAAAATGTTATGTAACATAAAGGCAGACATATCACAATTACACCAGACTTCTCACCAGAGAGTATGAAAGATAGAAGATACTGAGCAGACATAATATGGGTTCTAAGAGAACACAAAAGCTGGAGTAGCCATTCTGATATCAAATAAAATCGACTTTTAACCAAAAGTTTTTTAAACAGATAAGGAAGGACACATTTTACTGGTCAAAGTAAAAATCTACCAAATGACCTCTCAATTCTGAACATCTACACTTCAAATGGAAGGGCATTCATATTTATAAAAGAAACTATATTAAAGCTCAAAGCACACATTGCAACCCACACAATAATAATGGGAGATTTCAACACCCCACTCTCAGCAATAGACAGATCATCGAAAAAGAAACTAAATAGAGACACACTGAAACTAACAGAAGTTAAGAAACAAACAGATTCAACAAATATTTATAGAACATTTCATCCTAAATCAAAAGAATATTCCTTGTTCTCAGTACCTCATGGTACCTTCTCCAAAATTGACCATATAATTGGTCACAAAACAAGCCTCAAGAGATACAAGAAGATTGAAATAATCCAATGCACTCTATCAGATCTGCACAGACTAAGGCTGTTTTTTTTTTTGTTTTTGTTTTTTTTTTTTTTTTTTTTATCTCCTTGTAAAAAGTTCAAGTCCAATTGGATGGAGGACCACCACATAAAACTAGATACACTGAAACTCATAGAGGGGAAAGTGAGAAAGAACCTTGAATACATAGGCACAGGAGAAAAATTTCTGAACTGGACACCAATGGCTTATGCTCTAAGATAACAATCCACAAATGGAACCTCATAAAATTGCTAAGCTTCTTTTAGGCAAAGAAAACTGTCAATAGGACAAAAAGGCAACCAACAGATTAGGAGTTTTCCCCCATCCTACATCTGATAGCAGGCTAAAATCAAATTTATACAAAGAACTCAGAACCCCCAGAGCTCATGTCTCTAGCTGCATATGTATTAGGAGATGGCCTAGTTGGCCATTATTGGGAAGAAAGGCCCTTGGACTGGCAATGCTTATATGTCCCAGTACAGGGGAATGCCAGGGCCACGTAGTGGGAGTGGGTGGGTAGGGGAACAGGGCAGGGGGAGCGTATAGGGGACTTATGGGACAGCACTTGAAATGTAAATGAAGAAAATATCTAATAAAGTAATCTGAAAAAAAGTTAGACTCCAGAGAATCAAATTAACCCTATTAAAAATGGGGTACAGGGCTAAACAAAGAATTTTCAACTGAGAAATATTGAATGGCCAAGAAGAAACTATGTTTAACATCCTTCCTTAGTCATCAGGGAAATGTAAATCAAAACAACCCTGAGATTCCACCTCACACAAGTCAGAATGGCTAAAATCAAAATCTCAGGTGACAGCAGATGCTGGTGAGGATGTGCAAAAAGATGAATACTCCTCCATTGCTGGTGCAATTGCAAGCTGGTACAACAATTCTGGAAATCACTTTGGGGGTTCCTCAGAGAATTGGACATTTTACTACTTGAGGACCAAGCTATACCACTCCTGGGCAAATATGCAGAAGATGCTCCAACATGTAATAAGGACACATGTTCCACTATGTTTATAGCAGTCTTATTTGTAATAGCCAGGACCTGGAAAGAAACAATATTTCCATGAACAGAGTAATGGATACAAAAACTGTGGTACATTTACACAATGGAGTACTACTCAGTTATTAAAGCAATGATTTCATGAAATTTGCAGACAAATGGATAGAGCTAGATAATATCATCCTGAGTGAAGTAATCAAAGCACAACAGAACACACATGGTATACACTCACTGATAAGTGGTTATTAGCCCAAAAGCTCCAAATATTCAAGATACAATTCACAGACCACATGAAACTCAAGAAGGAAAACCAAAATGTGAGTGCTTTGGTCCTTCTTAAAAGGAAAACACTATAGCATATTCCAGCAAGATAATGCTGAAAGGGACCTGATATAGCTGTCTCATGGGAGGCTATACCAGTGCCTGGCAAACACGGAAGTGGTTGCTCACAGTCAGCTATTAGTTGGAACACAGGACTCCCAAGGAAGGAGCTAGAGAAAGTACCGAAGGAGCTGAAGGGGTCTTCAACCCTATAGGTGGAAGAATAACATGAACTAACTAGTTCCCCCTGCGCTCATGTCTCTAGCTGCATATATGGAAGAAGATGGCCTAGTTGGCCATCATTGGGAGGAGAGGCCCCTTGGTCATACAGACTCTATATGCCCCAGTACAGGGGAACGCCAGGGCCATTACGTGGGAGGGGGT
>LR753306.1:4306100-4320612 GCA_902729485.2 Mus minutoides | reverse complement strand
GAAAACAAAATAATCACAGGAGCAAATATGGAGATAAAGTATAGAGCAGAGGCTATAGGAAAGGCTATCTAGAGACTGTCTCACCTGGGTATTCCTCCCATATACAGTTATCAAACCCAGATACTATTGTGGATGTCAAGAAGTGCATGCTGAAAGTAGCCTAATATGGCTGTCCCCTGAGTGCCCCTGCCAGAGCCTTACAAATACAGATGTGGTTGCTCACAGCCTACCATTGGACTGAGCCCAGTCCACAATGGAGAAGTTAGAGAAAGGACTAAAGGAGTTGAAGGAGTTTGTAACTCCATAGAAAGAACAACACTATCAACCAACCAGACCCCCCAAAGCTCCCAGGGACTAAGCCATCAACAAATGAATATTCATGCCTCCAGCTTCATTCAAAAGATGGCCTTGTCATGTACCAATCCTTGGAGAGGTCCTTGGTCCTGTGAATGCTTGATAGATGCCACTGTGTAGGGGAATCTAAGGCAGGGAGGTGACCTTGGGTGGGTGCAGGAACACCATCATAGAAGCAGGAGGAGGAAGAATGATATAGGGGATTTCTGGGAGGGGAGGGAATCTGGAAAGGGGATACTATTTGAAATGTAAATAAGGAAAATAGGCAATAAAATTTATTCATTACCAAAATCTCATTATTATAACAGTGTTTCTTTCTTGTTTTTGTATATAATTTCTATGAGTAATTTTGGCAATGCTGTGTTTTCCTGGCCTTGAATTGCTTTAATTGATGTTTCCTTTGGAAGATGTTAGTTATTTTATAGTATAACTTTATTCCTTATAACAATCCTGGTTGGCTACGTGTTTTCTTAATTCTTGGCATGTGTCATTCCATGTTTTCAGAACTTTTAGATTTCTTCTGAGAGGGCTTAATTAATGCTGAATAATTTATAAGTTTTGACATTTTAATATTTTTTATCTTTTTGTGTGTTTTTTTTTCTTTTTTTTCTGAGATATATTCTTCATTTACATTTCAAGTGCTATCCCATAAGACTCCTATACCCTCCCCCCCCCCCTGCCTTGCTCCCCTACCCACCCACTCGCACTTCTTGGCTCTGGCATTCCCCTGTACTGGAACATATAAAGATTGCTAGACCAAGGGACCTCTCTTCCCAATAATGGCCAACTAGGCCATCTTCTAATACATAAGCAGATAGAGACACTAGCTCTGGGGATTCTGGTTAGTTCATATTGTTGTTCCATCTATAGGGTTGCAGACCCATACAGCTCTTGTGTACTCACTCTAGCTCCTACATTGGGGACCCTGTGTTCAACCCTATAGATGACTGTGAGCATCCATTTCTGTACTTGTCAGGGAGTGTCAAAGCCTCACAAGTGAGAGCTTTATCAGGGTCCTTTCAGCAAAATCCTGCTGGCTATGCAGTAGTGTCTGCATTTGGTGGCTGATTATTTGATGGAGCACCCAGGTGGGGCAATCTCTGGATGGTCCATCCTTTCATCTTAGCTCCAAACTTTGTCTCTGCAACTCCTTCCATGGATGTTTTAATCCCTATTCTAGTGAGGAATGAAGAATCCACGCATTGGACTTCTTTCTTGATTTTCTTGTGTTTTGGAAGTTGTATCTTAGGTAGTCTAGGTTTCTGGGCTAATATCCACTTAACAGTGAGTGCATATCAAGTGACTTCTTTTGTGATTGGGTTACCTCATGCAGGATGATATCCTTCAGATACATTCATTTGCCCAAGATTTCATAAATTCATTGTTTTTAATACCTGAATAGTACTCCATTGTGTAAATGTACCACATTTTCTGTATCCATTCCTCGGTTGAGGGACATCTGGGTTCTTTCCAGTTTCTGGCTATTATAAATAAGGATTCTATGAATATAGTAGAGCATATGTCCTTGTTTACAGTTGGAACATTTTCTGGGTATATGCCCAGGAGAGGTATTGCTGGATCAATTGGTAGTACTATGTCCAGTAATCTAAGGATCCTCCATGCTGATTTCCAGAGTGGTTGTACCTGATTACAATCCCCCCAGCAATGGTAGAGTGTTCCTCTTTCTCCACATCATTGCCAGAATCTGCTGTCACCTGAATTTTTGATCCTAGCCATTCTGACTGGTGTGAGGTGGAATCTCAGGGTTGTTTTGATTTGAATTTCCTTGATGATTAAGGATATTGAACATTTTATCAAGTGCTTCTCAGCCCTTCAGTATTCCTCAGTAGAGAATTCTTTGTTTAGCTCTGTACCCCATTATTTAATGGTATTATTTGAATTTCTGGAGTTCAGCTTCTTGAGCTCTTTGTGACTATTGGATATTAGCCCCCTATCAGATTTAGGATTGGTAAAAATTCTTTCCCAATTCGTTGGTAACATTTTTGTCTTATTGATAGTATCTTTGTTCTACAGAAGCTTTGCAATTTTATAAGGTCCCATTTGTTGATTTGTGATCTTACAGCACAGGCCAATGCTATTCTGTTTAGGAATTTTACCCCTGTGCCCATATCTTTGAGGGTTTTCCCTACTTTCTCCTCTATAAATTTCAGTTTCTCTGGTTTTATGAGGAGGTCTTTGATCCACTAAGACTTGAGCTTTGTATAAGGATATAAGAATGGATCAATTCGCATTCTTCTACATGTTGATTGCCAGTTGTGCCAGCAGCATTTTTTGAAAATGCTCTCTTTTATCCACTGGATGGTTTTAGCTCCCTTGTTAAAGATAAGGTGACCAAAGGTGTGTGGGTTCATTTCTGGGTCTTCAATTCTATTCCATTCGTCTACCTGTCTGTTGTTATACCAGTACCATGCAGTTTTTATCACAATTGGTCTGTAGTACAGTTTGAGGTCAGGCATGGTGATTCCACCACAGGTTCTTTTATTGTTGAGGGTAGTTTTCGCTATCCCAGGTTTTTTGTTATTCCAGATGAATTTGCAAATTGCCCTTTTTATCTCAGTGAAGAATTGAGTTGGAATTTTGATGGGGATTGCATTGACTCTCTAGATTGCTTTTGGCAGGATAGCCATATTGACTATATTAATCTGGTCAATCCAGACTATGGGAGTTCTTTCCATCTTCTGAGTTCTTCAATTCCTTAAAGAAATAGAATAGGTCATTAATACCCCCCCCCCCAAAAAAAAGCCCAGGACGAGATTGGTTTTGTGCGGAGTTCTATCAGACCTTCAATGAAGAACTCATTCCAACTCTCATCAAACTATTCCACAAAATAGAAACAGAAGGTACTCTACCCACTTTGTTCTATGAAGCCACAATTACTGTGATACCTAAACCACACTAAGATCCAACAAAGAGAACTTCAGACCAATATCCCTTATGAATATCAATGCAAAAATACTCAATAAAATCCTGGCAAACTGAATTCAAGAACACATCAAAATGATGATCCATCATGACCAAGTAGGCTTCATGCTAGGGATGCAGGGATGGTTTAATATATGGAAATTCATCAACATAATCCACTATATAAACAAACTCAAAGACAAAAATCACATGGTCATCTCCTTAGATGCTGAGAAAGCATTTGACAAAATCCAATACCCCTTCATACTAAAAGTCACAGAAAGATCAGGAATTCAAGGCCCATACCTAAACATAATAAAATCAATATACAACAAACCAGTAGCCAATATCAAATTAAATGGAAAGAAGCTGGAAGCAATCCCACTAAAATCAGGGAGTAGACAAGGGTGCCCACTTTCTCCCTACCTGTTGAATATAGTACTTGAAGTACTAGCCAGAGCAATTCAACAATGAAAGGAGATTAAGGGGATACAAATTTGAAAGGAAGAAGTCAAAATATCACTATTTACAGATGATATGACATTGATATATGTGATGCTAAAAATTTCCCCAGAGAACTCCTAAACCTGATAAACAGCTTCAGTGAAGTAGTTGGATATAAAATTAACTCAAACAAATCCATGTCCTTTCTCTACACAAAGGATAAACGGGATGAGAAAGAAATTAGGGAAACAACACCCTTCACAATAGTCACAAATAATATAAAATACCTTGGTGTGACTTTAACTAATGAAGTGAAAGATCTGTATAAGAAGAACTTAAAGTCTCTGAAGAAAGAAAGTGGGTTTTTTTTTTTGTTGTTGTTGTTGTTTTGTTTTGTTTTGTTTTGTTCTCCTTCCCTTGGCCTTTCTATTTTAAGTATACTATTTGCAGAGGTTGTAAGTATACTATTTGCAGAGGTTGTAAGTATACTATTTGCAGAGGTTGTAAATATATTATTTGTAGAGGTTGTAAGTATACTATTTGCAGAGGTTGTAAGTATACTATTTGCAGAGGTTGTAAGTATACTATTTGCAGAGGTTGTAAGCATACTATTTGCAGAGGTTGTAAGTATACTATTTGCAGAGGTTGTAAGTATACTATTTGCAGAGGTTGTAAGTATACTATTTGCAGAGGTTGTAAGCATACTATTTTCAGAGGTTGTAAGTATACTATTTTCAGAGGTTGTAAGTATACTATTTGCAGAGGTTGTAAGTATACTATTTGCAGAGGTTGTAAGCATACTATTTGCAGAGGTTGTAAGTATACTATTTGCAGAGGTTGTAAGTATACTATTTGCAGAGGTTGTAAGTATACTATTTGCAGAGGTTGTAAGCATAGTATTTTCAGAGGTTGTAAGTATACTATTTTCAGAGGTTGTAAGTATACTATTTGCAGAGGTTGTAAGTATACTATTTGCAGAGGTTGTAAGCATACTATTTGCAGAGGTTGTAAGTATACTATTTGCAGAGGTTGTAAGTATACTATTTGCAGAGGTTGTAAGTATACTATTTGCAGAGGTTGTAAGTATACTATTTGCAGAGGTTGTAAGTATACTATTTGCAGAGGTTGTAGGCTGTTCATGTCTAGTTGGTGTTTTAAGTTCCTCCTATATTTGGAGGTCTGTCTTATTTTTAGACTTTGAAGGACATTTTAAAAGTTTATTGCATTGTTTATTTCCTAAATGTGTAGTTTGAATTTCTGTTCTCTCTTCTGCTATATGCACTTCTTTTTTTTTTTTTGTAGTGGTCCTTTAAGTGAGAACCTTTCCCTTGGGACAGAATCTCCTAATTACTTGAAAGAGAAAAATCAATAGTAATCACAAAAGCCACAGTTTAAAAGCAAACCCACATTTAAGTATACATTAAAAGACTATAAACGTTAACCAAAATACAAATAAGTTTACAAAGAAAGGACCTGGATTATTCAAAGAAAAACTTATGGATTTGTAATTTATTAATGCCAAGTTTATTAATAATTAAGTAATATAAGAAAAAAGAGATGGAAAAAGAAAAAAAGAAATAAGCAGGAAATTAAAAAAGGTTAAAGTATATGGAATATATTGCAAATAGTTAAAGTGTTTCACATGAAAGTAATCTGCTTTGTACACACATACACATAAAATCCCAGATACAGTAAAATACAAAGAAAAAAAGCCACCATATTTTTGTCTTTTAAGAGAGAATAGAGGAAGTTGAGGCTTTATTCTTTCATTATGATTGTTATTGTATGGTTTACCTATTGAGGAGAACATTATAATATTTAATCATGTTATAGCTGTTTACAAAGAAATTATTTTGTAAAGATCTCACACACTGATCCTTGCCTACACTTCTTGATTAGTTATATAGAAGACAATTTATAGGGCTATAACAAATTTTCCCAGTTTTTTGTGTTTAGACCTGACATCATGGTCTATATAATAGTTGTCATCAAATTTTTCTGATGACACCACCTGAGCCTGAGGACTCCTATTGGATGTTTGCTTATAACAGAGCTATTAGACCAGTGTAGACAAATTGTCCATTATTCCATAAAATTATCTACATTTCATTGAATTTTTATGTCTCTTTTGTAGTCTAGACAACAGTTGAATGAAAAAAAAAAATAAGGCTGCTGAGATGACACATAACTGGTCATGCATGCCCTGACTATGCTAATTACTTTTTTAGGTCTCAACACATGTCATCATCTACCTTGTCTTACTACTCTTCTGAAAGTTTAGACTATAAACCTACAGATATAATTGCCCTCAGCTTCCTTCTACAGCAGAATAATTACCTACCTAAGTTGATTGTTTTCCAAATATCTGAGTCTAAACAGGAACTAATTTTCTGAACCCGATTGTCAAGGTGGTCACTTGCTGAGACAGCAGAGAAAAGCAAGACTTTGGAGCAAGGATATTAAAAAAAAAAAAAAAAAAAAAAAAAAAAAAAAAATCATTGTCTCCCTGACCCTCTCTCCCTTTTCCGTAGAGAATTAAAAAACCTCTATACCATGTTTCCAATGAGTAATATAGGAATCAGATAGAAGCCCCCTTTTTGGTCACTACTTGCAGATAACCCTATTTCAAACTATATTTTGCACAATATTTTAACCTGTGAAGCTTGCTATTCATTGTTTTTCCTTTTCTACAATTTTCACTGGGAACTGTTGAAGAGTGTGGAGGTTTGCTTGTTTTCTAAATCCAAATTTTGTGTTTCTGTATTTAATCTGACTCCTGCCTACTATTCATTGCTAGCCTATGACTTTTTATGTCAACCAAATTTTTATAAAGTCCTGCTTCAGACTCATAGAGATACTGGAAGATGCTCAGTGGCTCAGAGATATCATCATCACTCTATTTACCTTTGAATAAAAGAGATTTCCAGTAAAAATATCACTTAAGATATCATATTATATTTTGTTGGTATTCTTTTTTTCAACAAACATCTCTGTACCGTGAACGACAATCTCACTTCACTTGCTTCAGATGATCTTGATAGTGTTTTAGAATATTAGTCAAATTTTATTCGGTATTCACTTTAATTTAAAATTATTTAATGTTTCTAGTGATTAGATTCAGTTATGGATATATCAGAAAGATCAGTAAAGTATTTTTTCTCTCATGTTATGGGTTTTCAGTGTGATAGATCATCATAGACAATTTTCATTTTGCAATGGTTATATTACATATTCTGTATTTTTCTGGAGAAAATTTGTAAGTAGAAGCTAAGTTATATCTCTACTTCAAAAGGAAAGGCTATATATATATATATATATATATATATGCATATAAATATATAAAATATTTAGATATAGATAATATAAACAATAAATGTAAAGATGTGTTTTAAAATTGTTTATAAGTAAATAATACAGTTTTTAAAACTGTTCCTCAGTTTTAACATTGGGAGCGACTTTTGACCAGTTCTATCTTCCTTTGACATTATCCATTCTTTTGACATTTTTTTTTAATTTTGAGTTTAAAACCAGGGTTTCACAAACACAAGGCAAGTGTAATATTTCTGAGCTATTTGGGCTGTCTTTTTTATTATTATTTTCAACATTTTCTCACATTCTAACAGCAACATTTTTTACAGGTTTATACTATGTGTTCACAGTCCAAGCCCAGTAGTGTAAACTAAAGTTTTGTTGTTCAAAAGATGTCAAACACTTAATTTCACTCTTTTAGAAACTTTTAGAGGGTTGTTTGTGATATATTATCTTATTATAAATCTTAGAGGGTTGTTTGGGATATATTAGTTAATATTAAAGTAACAGAGATGAAGTAATGGGCTGGCAGTTAGGAACATATTTTGTTCTTGTAGTGGACCCATGTTTTATTTCTAGAACATATTGAGGCATTTCCACAGTCCAATGCTGCTGAACATATAGGGACTAATATTCACATACACATATGTGCACATAGACACATAACAAAACTCTTCAATCTATAGGATACTCAGTATTACTGAACTCCTTATAACAGACACAGGAAACTACACAAGATAAAGCGCTATGTATGGCAAAGCCAAAACTGGAACAATACAACTATCAGCCAAGGAATTTGAGAGATTTCTGTTAAAATTCCAGAAGCTAGGAGTGGTGAGAAAGTTTTCCTACTAAAGAAAAAATATATACTGTAACCTAGATGACTAATTCTAATCTACCAGATGTAAGACACCATGTATTAAGTGATTTATATGAACCTTGTTACAGCAACTTATTGAACTAATATAATTCAAAAGGCTGTCTTTAAACAAAACACTGGCTTTTTTCATGGATTCTATTATAAATCAATGAAAATAAATCTGCATATTATTACTGTGGTTAACATTGGTTTTTGTTTTTCTAGCTTCATCGGGGGAAATAATTATGAGAGATATCTTTTAATTGTATTTTAGAACCCATTTTCTAATTACATTTATATTATTTTAATTTTTAAAAATTATTAATACTTTTTTCAAACTCTCATCAGAATTTTAAACGAGTGTGAATATCCATTCTTATTGTAGTTTTCACCAGATTTTGGGAATGTTGTTGATTGTCTTTCTACCAAGAGAAATTTAAAAATGCAGAGACATAACTGCATTGATTTACTTATTCCAACCAAAAAGAAACAAAGATTTATTCCTATCAATTTTTATCAGTTTTCAGTGTGGTCAGATTTTAGATCATTCTCTCTTTAAGAGATTTTAAATGATGTGGCATGGTTCTTTTAATTTTCATTGCTCTAATTCCAAGCAATCTTGAGCTTTTTTCCCCTCTTGGGTGGCTATACCATTATGTTAAAACCAAAATGGTGTGAGAGATTTTATTTCTTCTCATCGCTGCTGGAAATTGTTATTATCTGGTCTATTATCATCATCATTATTATAGCCAGTTTAGTGCTCTCATCGTGGTTGCTATTATACCTTGTAATGGTTTTTATTTGCATTTTGCTAATGACTAATGAAGTTGAGCCTCTTGAGGTTTTGGCCATTTTCATATTTTCTTTGAGGTAATGAATGTGTAAATATTTTTGCACATTTTTAAATTGTATAGTAGAATTTTAAATAAAGTCCTGTCTTGTTTGGGGTTACTATTGCTCTAACAAAATGCCATGACTAACTGTAATTTGGTGATGAAACAATTTATTTGGTTTTCACTTCAACATTATAGTCCATCATCAAAGGAAGTCCGAGCATCATCATTCCCTGGGCTGGGATCTTCAATTGAATACAAAGGACAAAATACACAGACATCATCTGCTGATTATGACACTACCATTATATCATAGTAGTTGTGATTATAAGTCCAAGGACTGGGAATACAGGTCATTGACAGAATTCTCATCTAGAATGCCCAAAGCTCCAGTTTCAGTAGGTTCAACTTTAAATATAACAATGAATATAACAAGAAAAATAGCATAAGATAAAGAGCATTAACATTCCTGTCATGGGGGCAGAGAGAGGTTCATAAGGTCCACACCTTCCAAAGTTGATAGAGAAATTATTAGTAGTTGCTAAATGAAAGACCTCACAAAGCCCCAACCCTCCCCTATGATTTAAGTGGCTAATGGTTGCTGGAAAAAGAAGCATTTTCTTCAGTGATATAGCTTCATACAAATTGCCTATTGTACATTAAGTAACTAATGAAAGTCATTTGTTTACAAAGTTAGATTTACATAGAATCTTTTTTTTTTGTCTACAAATGATACCATGTCTGAGATGAAAAGATATATGTTTCTCTCCCCAGTAGCCTTCATATTTTTGTGCAGTAATGTGACTTCATGTTACGGGCAGCTACCTCATGTTCTTACTACCACAACTGGAGTCTCACTCATTGCCATAATTTTTCCCTCAGGGTGCATAATGTCCTCACAGTAAAAAAATAAACCTTTCTTTCTCAATGCTGCTTTTACCTGGTAATTTGTCCCAGCAGTGAAAAAAGTAACTAATACACATGCTTCTGTGATACCTCAAGAAGTATGATATTAGTGAGTATACCAAGTTTTGTAAGCTTCCAGGACAGCATGTGGTTTTCACAACTCCTCTTGGAGTCTGTTCTTTATTATGCCATGAAAATAGTGGTGCATCATGACTAGCCATTGCTTCATATAACTCTGTTGTTTAAAAATTTGCTTTTATTGACATTGCTCTTGTAGAGTTTCTTTTTCTCTTTGTTTATGGAACCAGAGCAGGGGATCAGGGTTTTATTCCCAATTCCTACCACTTAGTTTGGTGTTTTCTGTTTGTGCTCAGTATTCCTGACATACAATTTGACATTCAGTATTTAAATTTTTCATAAAGTCTTTTATACAGGTGTTGAAAATCTCTTACATGAAGGATGTCCTTTCCTTTTCTACTTCTTGAAACCTTATTTCACTTATTTTCCATATTTGGGGTGATTTAGAAAAGTGATGTTTTCCCTACTCAGTCATCTTCCCTGCTTCTTTATGGAACCTTTGAGAAACTCTCATACTGTATCCCAGGTTATGACCAGTGACCATAACTCACTGATAAGCCCAGGCTTATTTTTTACTATTATTGTATCATATACCCAGTGAAAGACATACAAATATTCTCTGTATTCAAAAGAAATCAAAGTATTTTTGTAGAAGAACTTATTAAAACTTATTCTATAACATTTTAGTGAATTATTTCATATTATATGATCTTATCAAAGTAAAACTTGAAATTTTTTGTTGTTTTTTAAAATTCTAAAAATCATCATAATAGTCACAAACTTTACTCAAAATACAAAATTTCAGAAATAAAGACATATTTATTTTGTTTATTTTTAAATTGCAGATGATTGAACTTAGGAATTTGCATATGATGGTCAATTTGATATTCAGTATTTATGTGTTTCATAAAGTCTCTTATACAGATGTTGAAAATCTTACATGAAGGATGTCCTTTCCTTTTCTATTTCTTGAAACCTTGTTTCACTTATTTTCATCTATGGAGTGATTTAGAAAAGTGATGTTTTCCCTAATCAATCATCTTCCCTTCATTCTTTCAGAATTTTTGAGAAGCTGCCATACTGTATCCCAGGTTATGGGATGCTACTTAACTAAATCCTAGGCCTAATAATAGATTAAAAATAAAAACTTAAGCTGTCAAATGTCCAATGGTGGATAATATTTTATACATTTGCATCTATTTGTTAAAGCTTTCCTTTAGGCTCCTTCCTTTTTTTCATTTTTTTTTTTTTTTGTGCTGATAATGTTGCTCCTTCCTGACATTTCATATTGATCACTTTACACAAAGCAGTTGACAGAAGAGCAAGTGATATCTAGAGAAATGCATAAAATGGACAAAGGTCTTTGCTATAGAATTTATGAATAGAATTTCATTTTAAAATATCAAATCATCCCGGCCTACACAAACCAACCCTGTCTTAAAAAAGAAGCACAAATTCAGGTCTGAAGAAATGGCATAGCAGGGAAGAATACAAATGCTCTCCCAGAAGATACAAATTGACTTCCTAGAACACTTAATATCTTTAAGTCTGCCTTACAAGACATTTTGATATCCTGTTTTGACCTCCTTGGGCAATGGCACTCATGCACATTGTTGGCCTTCCTGTTCACATGTGAAGGTGTCCTGGGACTCAGAAGCCCAGGAAATACACAGCTCTGAGGGGAGGTGGTATCCAAGTGGAAGATCATTGTGAGACATGGAAGTCCAGGAAGCACACAGCTCTGAGGTTGAACAGTGTCCAAATGGAAGGGCATCGTGAGACAAGATAGCCTAGGATCCATTCAGCTCTGCCTTTTCATCAGAGGGATTGTAACTCCTAGATGATTTTGATGGTTTGTATATGCTTGGGTCAGAGAATCATACTATTAAAAGGTGGAACCTTGTTGGAGTAGGTGTGTCACTGTGGGTATGACCTTTAATACCCTAGTCTTAGCTACCTGGAAGTGAATCTTCCAATAGCTGCCTTCAGATGAAGATGTTGAACTCTCAGCTCTGCCTTCCCTATGCCTGCTGGATGTTGCCATGTTCCTGCCTTGGCAGTAATGGGCTGAAATTCTGAACTTTTAAGCCACCCACAGTTAAATATTGTCTGTATAAGAGTTGCCTTGGGCTTCCAGCTGAGGCCACCCCTGCCATCTTCCTTCTGAGCCCAACAGAGGCTGCTAAGGCCCCCAGAGTGCGCTCTACAAAGCAGGACCTCAGGATCACCTCTGGATCATGGGTGAGTGGAACACAACATCACCTTCAAAAATCCCAGAGGGTCTTGAGCCAGCAGAAACAGGGACAAAGGAATCCTGCCTGACAAGAGGTTGGGATCTCTTCCAGCTGGGGCTGGATAGTGAAAATCTTATGTTAACATTGAAATGGAAATATACAAAACACATTTTCATTTGTGAAAAAAAGAAGGAAGGAAAGAAAGAAAAGAAATAAATGAAAAGAGGAAAAGATATATTTTTCAGGCTAATAAACTTCAAGTGCATACTTACAAATAACATTGACAATTAAACTTGTAATTGTGTAATAATGTGAAACTCACAGGGTTTTGTACCATTACTCTTGATGCTGTAACAGTCTTTCTTTTTTAGTTCAGTATGAGAAGAGAAAATGGGGTAAGTGTTTAGAACTGAAAATCTCATTATACCTCACTAACGAGACAATAATGTATTTGTTACAGGTTAATAGAAGTAATAGAAGAAAAAAGTTGTGTTGGATTTGTCTATTACCTGTACTAAACTTGTACTGAGCTAGCATGTCTATAAATTTAAAATGTGTGTGTGTGTGTGTGTGTGTGTGTGTGTGTGTGTGTGTGTATGCATACACATAATCTATCCACTATCTACAAAAATAGTTATTTATGGCTGGGCACTAATTATCTGTTTGTATCACATTATGCTTCTGAAAATATGTGTATTTAATATTCAAACTTAATAACTAACAGAGCATTTTTTAATTTTTTTTAAACATAGAACACTGTGAATTGTGAAGAGCAATTATAGGTAAATTGTAAAGACAAATAATCTTAGGGTATCTTTTAATTTTCAGAATCTATTTCCTCCATGAAATTGCTTGCCATTACTTCATGTTTGTAACTTACAAATCAAGCCTCAGTGAAATTATCTCCCTTTACATATTTTTGATATGTTTTAAGTGATATCATGAAGTGCTGCATAAATTATGATTTTTAGTATTCATTGAGGCTTTTTCTATGTAAGATAATAAGCATAGCTAAAATTAGCAGAATGAGCAGTCCTAGATTTTTATCTAGATTAAGTTCATTCTATATTAAAACATTGTATTTTACAAAGCATATACATACAAGGATTTAAAAAGGAATAAATACTTCTAGGACAAAAGATAACTTTAAATATATTCAACTTATAATTATCATAGCTAGTTATAGATAGTCTGGGTTTTCTTGTTTATTTATTTATTTATTTATTTATTTATTTGTTTATTTATTTATTTGCTTCAGATGCTTACAAAAAAATTTTTGTTGCAGATGTGGACAAACTGTCTTTGAAATGTGAGTGTTGATACTCACAGACTCTTGCTCTTAACATTTGCTAGATAAGTTGAATTTTGAAAAGTCAATAGGGAAACGGTTATTGCAGCAACTGATATAAGGTCAAAATACTACTAATAAATGAATATAGAGTCCTCTGTTCCAAAGAGAACATCTATAGTAGCCTCTCCAAGAGCTAGAACAACTGGAAGACTTAGAGGTAACTCTGTTCCAACCACTTCTCCACCTGCAAACTACATTCTGATCTGGAATAATTTCCTCTTCTGAAGCCTAAATAACTCTTCTTTTCTGTAGCTAACATTTTCACTTTCCCAAAGTCATCATGATTAATAAAATTAACATCAATATTTTCTGAAAAATATTGGAACCTAATGCTGATAAACACCCTAACCTCTGAGAGAAGTTTTATCTCTTTTCTCTGATGGGAACCAAATTCAGTTTTCTACTGTGGAAACAAAACAAAACAAAACAAAACAAAACAAAACAAAAACAAAACAAAACCCAAATATTTGGCCCTGCAATAAATCTTCTGCTTGTCCTTTTTTTCTTTTTTTTTTCCTTCATACACCAAGTCCCTGTGAGAATCTTACAAAAGAGATTGTGGAAGGATTATAAGACATTCCAATAAAGTCAGTCAAAATGTACAGTAGTAGTGCTTTATCTTACAGCTAATAACAGCGTTTAATGGGACTGAAGACATTCTCAGTAGGGAAGAATTTATGCTTACTGATGTAAAACTAGTCTATAGCTAGAAGGGTAATAGCCCCTAGATGAGAACCTATAACTGCTATTTTTCTAAATCAATATACTTTCAACAGTATTCTAAATACCAATCATTGTACCTACATATAATTGTAGCTATCAACCCTCATCAAAGAAGGTGCTTTTATTGCAGAAACCACACCTGGTAAAATTACAGAGAATTAGAAACTAGCATGCCCAACCCTAGTTTACATGCCTACAACGCATCCCACGCATCTGGTGCTCAAGAAAAAAAAAAATCAGAGAAGGAGGTATGGTGAAATAGTAAGACCCAGAGGACCAGGATGCCTGCTTGTAAGGCAGTAATCTAGACATGATATGGATATTATACCCAAGAAATATCAACAGCAGTTTTGCTTAAATAAGGCCTGCATTTTGACCAAATAGGTAGATTAGCCAACATTGATACTGAAAATTATAAGACATCATTCAATGTAGAGATATTTAAGTATATGTGTATATATATATATATATATATATATATATATATATATATATATAT
>LR753306.1:4265111-4296533 GCA_902729485.2 Mus minutoides | reverse complement strand
TTGGGGTTATAGAGTTGTTTAAATCATTTACCTGATCTTGATTTAACTTTCATAAGTGCCAGAGTCCAGGTACAGAGTTCTAGTTCTCTCTTGAAGTTGGCAGATTGAGAAGAGTGTTGATGGGGGAAAGAACTGGTTTTGCAGGAGATTAGGGTTGCTTTTTATAACATATACCTATCTTGATTTTAAGCTTCTCTCAGGCCAGAAGTTGCAGCACTCTGGATCCATTGATACTTGTTGCTAACAGAATAGTGATTGGGTAAAATATTTATTGCTAGCACTCCCTTACTTGACCAGGCAGCAAGAATCCCCTTACTGACTTTGCTGCTTAACTCTTTGTGAACCAGAAAGGAAGAAAAGAAAAAAAGAATTAAAATATTTTACACAGGCAAATATACACAGAATATTCATATATATTTATACATACATTTAAACTTAATTCACATTCTCATTTACATATTAAAATTTACACTTTTATTGGGCCCAAACACTTGTCTCATACAATCTACAAGTATTTATGCAGGATTATATACAAGCATATACCTAGAAAAGTACATATGCATAAACGGACATATACATACGGGTAGATCAATGGATGGACAGATGGATGAGGCAGAGGCCACCAAGCCAAACAATCCAATAACCTTATTTTCTTTCTCTGACCTTTTTATACCTTCTTAGATAATAAGTTCTTTAGAAAACTATCTCAGTGAAACAATTTTCTATAAAATGGGAATTACAGAAGGATATTGGTGTTAAATTCAAAGTAGTGTTTCATTTTCTATGCTCACTATAAGTGCAAAGAACAGTTTGTACATGGCCTTGCCCTATCATAGTGCAAACTCCAGCCTTTTTCCTTGCACCTAATTGTTTGCTTGAAGATTAATCTGTCCAGTATCTATTTCTCCTTTTACTGTTATGAAAGCTCATTGTACTTCCTAATATGTAGCCTTTACTTACTATGTGAGGAGTGGTCACTTTCTATTCTCGTTTCTCACTTTACTACAGAATTTTGGCAAAGCAACTAAGGCCATCTCATAAAACATTCTTCCTAAAATTATATGAATCAAATCAAGAATTCTATGGAATAGTTAATTCATTGAAACAGCATTAATTCATGAATGTTTATCTTTATGATGATTTGTAGGAAATCTGCTCAATAGGATGGGCTAATGCCCAGAAATTATTATATTAATTTGGTAATGACCGGAAAGGAATATCAGCTGAAAGAAGCAATCCTGAAATAAAGTCTCTTTGTGTTTTGCCATCAAACTCACCCATTGCAGAGCGTGCAAAAACTATGGGGCACATTTAAGGAAAGTCATCCATTATCCTTTAGACTCTCCTAGAAGGCTTCTAATAGGCAAGTGGTATCTGTCTAGAAAATTGCACATTTTGTTAAGATTTTCTAATTTTGTGAAGTACAAACCTTTGAAGTAAGACCTAATGACTTGTTGAATTTCCTTAGTGTCTATTGTTATGTCTTCATTTTCATTCTGATTTTATTTGTATACTGTATCACTATCTTTTCATTAGTTTGGCTAAAGCTTTGTGTATCTTGTAAATTTTCACAAAGAACGAGCTCTTGGTTTGGTGGTTCTATATACTGTTTTTTTTCTTTCTAATTGAGTGATTTCAGTACTAATTTTGACTATTTCCTGCTTGCTTCTTCTTCTTCTTTTTTTCCTCTCCCCTAGGTCGTTCAGGTGTACTTTTAAAGTTCTTGCTAGAGCTTCAAGAAAAGGGAAATGTCCAGCTAGAACTGGACAACAAAAGGAGACCAAGGGTATACAAATTAGAAAGCAAGAAATCAAGTTATCACTAGTCACAGATTAGATATGATACTATGTATAATTAATCCTGGTAATTTTAACAGAGAACTCCTACAACTGATGACCAACTGATGAGCCAAGTGGCTGACTATAAATTTATCTCAAAGAAATCAGTAGCCCAAGCCAGGCGTGGTGGTGCACGACTTTAATCCCAGCACTAGGGAGGCAGAGGAAGGCAGATTTCTGAGTTCGAGGCCAGCCTGGTCTACAAAGTGAGTTCCAGGACAGTCAGGGCTATACAGAGAAACCCTGTATCAAAACAACAACAACAAAAACAACAACAAAAACAAAAACAAAAAACAAAAAACAAAAAAAAAAAAAAGAAAGAAATCACTAGCCCTACTTTATACAAATGATAAATGGGCCAAGAAAGAAATTAGAGAAACAACACCATTAAAAAATAGCCATAAGTAATATAAAATATCTTGGTATAACTATAAACAATCAAGTAAAAGATCTATATGACAATAAATTTAAGACTCTAAAGAAAGAAATTGAAGATAATATCAGAAAGATTTCCCATGCTCATAGATAGGACTAACATAATGAAAACAGTCATCTTAGCAAAAGCTATCTGTAGATTCAGTGCAATCCCCATCAAAATTCCAAAAATTTGATAGAACCTGAAAGAGGAATTCTCAACTAAACATGGAAAGACAAAATTCTAGGAGAGCCAAAACAATCCTGAACAATGAAAGAACTTCTGGAGAGATCACCATCCCTAACATCAAGCTGTACAGCCAAAACAATACAAAAGGAAAAAGAGAATGGTGCTGATATAAAAACTGGTTGTGTGCATGTAGAAGAATGCAAATATATCCATGTTCATCACCCTGCACAAAACTTAAGTCCAAGTAGATCAAAGGCCTAAATGTGAAGTCATATAAAATCTCATCTCATAGAAGAGAATGTGGGAAATACCCCTAAATTTATTCGTACAGGAGACAAGTTCCTGAACAGAACACCAATGGCTCAGGGTCTAAGATAAACAATTGATAAATGGAATTTCACGAAACTGAAAAGGTTCAGTAAGGCAAAGAACTCTGTCAATAGGACAGAATGGCAGCCTATATATTGGAAAAAGATATTCACCAACCCTACATCTGACAGAGCTCTAATATCCAAAACTTATAAAGAACTCATGAAAATAGATTAACAAAGAAAATAACTGAATTTTAAAAAATGGGTTAGGGAGCTAAACAGAGATTTCTTAACAAACGTATCTAGAATGGCCTAGAAGCACTTAAAAAAATGATCAATATCCTTAGTCATCAGGTAAATGCAAATCAAAACTACCCTGTGATTTCTACCTTAAAACAATCAGAATTGCTAATATCAAAAACACAAGTGACAGATCATACTGGTGCTGATATGAATCAAGGGGAATACTCCTCCATTGTTAATAGGACTGCAAGCTTGTACAACCACTCTGGAAATCAATCTGGTGCTTTCTTAGAAAATTGGAAGTAATTTTAAAACCTGAGGAAACTGCTATGTTGCTCGTGGGCTTAAACTCAAAAACGATCCACCATAACACTGGACACATGTTCCACTCCATTCATAGTAGCTTTATTCATAACAGCCAGAAACTGGAGACCACACAAATATCTCTTTTTAAAGAATTCTGTTCAGCTACTAAAAATAAGGAGCCTAACATAACTTCACTCTAAGTGGCTTCACCCAGCATCTGACTCAGTCAGCCCATAACCAAACATTGGATGGAACATATGGAATCTTATAGAGATGTTAGAGGAAGGGTTGAATGCCCTCTACAGGATGAGATCTCCACAGGAAGACAAATAGAGTTAACTAACCTGGGCTTTTGGGGGATCTGAGAGAAAGAACCACCAACCACAGAGCATACACAGGGTGGAGCCAGGTCCCCTTGCACATATATAGCAGATATGCAACTTGCTCTTCATGTGGCACTCCCAACAAAGGTACTGGGTGGGGGGATGGGGGCTTTCCCTAAAGATTTTGCCTGTCTGTGGATCCCATTCATCTAAATAGGCTGCCTTATCTGGCCTCATTAGGAGAGGATATGCCTAGACTTGCAGAGACTCCACCCTCTCAGAGGAGATAGGGATGAGGTGAAGGGGAGGGAGTATATGAAGTGGAGACCAGGAAGAGGGGAGGGCAGTGAAAGGAATGTAAATTGAATAAATAAATTAATAGGAAAAAAATTTTCACAGCCACAACAAAAAAAGCCAAAAGCCAGATGGTTTTGGTGCTGTACTCTATGAGATTCTCTAAGAAGAGTTAGTGCATTAATGCCAAAACTCCTAAAATTATTTAATAGAATAGAAATAGAAAGGACATTGACATATTTATAAGACAGGTCAGTTTTCATAATACCTAAACCACATAATAACTCAAAAAGAGAGATACAAAACATTTTCCCTATGAACATAGATGTAAATGGTTATATCATAAAATACAATAAAATATTTGCAAACTGAATTCCAGAACTCATCAAAAATATCATCTACCATTATCAAGTTGGGTTCATCCTACAGTTGCAGCAATGATTTAACTTACATGAATTGATAAATGTAATCACACACACACACACACACACACACACACACACACACACACTCATCTCATTAAGTGCAGAAAAGGCATTTGACAAACTCCCAAACCACTTCATGGTAAAAGTCCTCTCTTAGGCTTCCTTTGTGGTGCCAAACTTCAACTTCTTTGCATGACCTTTCATTCCTAGGACAACAATTGCAAATGAGGTTGCACCTTCACCAATTACCTTCCCTGGAGCCTCAGTTCCAAGTCTCAGCTGCTTTTCATGCCATCAAACTAATACTACCTGGGTAATTTTTACATATTACCAAGTCCAGCTTACACAGTAGACACAACCTTGGCTATTTCTGGAACACAGTTTTTTGGTCTCAGAAAATACTTCCCAGAACATTTCACCTGAGTGATGCTAGTCTCTTCTTAATCATCGCTAATTTCTTAGCTCCACTTAACCAGCATCAATTGTACCAGTAGTCCCTTCTATTCTTGACCATAATCCAGAACCACATAGCAGAAACTGCTGAGTCCTGCTGCTTACTGGAACTTCTTCTATGACATTATCACAGGCTTTTTGTTTTCCAACTACTCCATTGCCTGAGCTTGGATAACCTGGAACATTTTTTTGTAGCCTGACCTTGAACTCAAAGATCCGCATGGCTCTGTCTCCTGTATGATGGGATTAAAGGCATATATAATCATGCCTTGACCTAAGTTTTTCTCTGCTTCGTATTTTCTCTGTCCCAGGCTGGCCTTGATCGCAGTGATTTGCTTGCTTCTGTCTCTTGGTATTAAAAGTATTTACTAAAATGCCTGGATCTAAGCCTTTCTGGTCCACTTTTCCTCAAGAAGTACATCAAATCCTGTGTCCTCCATCTCTGGATTATAGTTCCTTCCACATTAAAAGGAAAAATGAAAAAAAAATTATGTCTCTTGTTCAATTGTAAAAGCATAAACAAAACAAAACCAAAAACAAAACAACAAAAAAATAAAAAGCATAAACAATAAATTTAGCAGGGTAGGAACTTGCTTCGAGGTCACTACTTTCTTAATGTGTTTATCTCCTTGAACATGGGATGCAGCTCCATTCTATTCCTAGTGCCCCTTTATTCTTATTTTTTTTATATCTTTATTCATTTATTAATTTCAATTTTATTTTATTTTCTTGGATATTTTCTTTATTTACATTTCAAATGTTTCCCCTTTCCAGGTCTCCCCTTCAGAAATCCCCTATCCCAACCCCCATCTCCCTGCCTCTATGCTGGTGCTCCCCCGCCCATCCATTCCCTTCCTCCTGCCCTGGCATCCCCCTTCACTGAGGCATTAAACACACTCAGGACTGAGGGCCTCTCCTCCCACTGATGGCCAATAAGATCATCTTCTGCCACATATGTGTCCCGAACCATGAGTCCCTCCATGTGGAGTCTTTGGTTGGTGGTCCAGTTCCCAGGAGCTCTGGGTGGTCTGACCTTTTGAAACTGTTGCTCCCTCCATGGGGCTGAAACCCCCCCTTAGCTGCTCTAGTCCCTTCTCCATCTCCTCCATCAGGGAACCCAGAGCTCATTCCAATGGTTGGCTACAATCTTCTTCCTCTGTATTTGTCAGGCTATGGCAGAGCCTCTCAGAAAACAGCCATATCAGGCTTCTACCTACAAGCACTTCCCGGCCAGGTTTGGTGGCTGTTTATGGGCTAGATCCCCAGGTTGGTCAGTCTCTGGATCTGAATGACCTTTCCTTCAGTCTGTGTTCCACACTTTGTTCTTTGTTTCCTTATCTTTGAACCAGAGATTTTGTATTTTTCCTTACTCAGCTTGCTCCTTTTCACTAAATGTTCTTCATAAGAGTGAACTTTAGTAACCACAAAACTGAATTTTATACCAGACTGCTGCAGGGCACATGTCCAGTTGGGGAGGTGGAACTTGGGGAGCTTGGATGAGCTTGTTCCATGATTCTACACCAAGGCTGGTGCTGGGCTGTAGGGAAGCACTGATATACTACTCTGGTGGTAGGAAAGCACAGTCTGAGATATGAGAAAGCTGGAGCGGGTTTGGGGATCCCTGGGCTTGCAACAAAGTCAGGGTCTTAGGGTTTTCAGAGTCATGGATATCCAGGTACCTCTGGGAGTTTCAGAAGAACAAAGAATAGAGTTGGAGGCCTGCTGGCTGTGGCCAGCATCTATCCCAGTTCCATGAGAAAAAAAAAGAGCTCTAGCTTGTCCTAACAGTGATTGTCCTTAGCTTACGGGAGGCAGGCTTGGTGGTAGCTGTGGCTGGGAGTGGAAGGAGGCCTTCTAGGGGAGAAATAAGCTTCACCTCTTTAGTTGAATGCCATTTCCATGGCTCTTCATGGCAGATCTTGATAAAAGAGACAGTCCATGGTTCTAAGCAGTTTATTGGTTATTCATGGTGGGAAATGGTTGTATATCATACTCATTTCTTAGGTTAGACCTGAGATGAAAGACCTTTGGAAGGGAGGAATGTCTGGGAATGGAAGCTTATTGATTAAGCCCCCCAACCTTCTAGGAACCTCATTAGTAAAAGAACTTGGTTTGGGGCCTATATGATCATAGGACACATTTCTTTATGTGAGGAGAGTGGCACCTTTTCCAGGCCAGGAGTCTGACATGGAGCTAGGAGTCCCCTAAACCTCAGGCATGTGCCCAGTGAGTCTGTGAGTCTTAACCTCCTCTACCTTATGAAACTTTCTGTAATGCTTTTACTGCCCAGCTGATTTGAAATTTCCTTTTCTAATTCAATTAACCTAAATTTCCCCACTTTAGCCTCAGGTAGACTCTTCAGACAAGAGCAGAAAGCATCCACACTCTTCACCAAAATATCACAAAACAGTCTCTTAGCTACATCCTGAAATTCTTCTTAGCTAACTCTCCAGCCAGCCCCTAAGGTTTTATATCATCCTCAGCACCAATGTCTTCATATTCCTATTAGGAGGGCTTATTAATCCTCACTAAAAACATTCTACTACTTTCCAAATCAACACTCCCAAAATCCACCTTCATCCAAACAAATACATGGCTAAGCCTATCATATCATTACCCCTGGCTTTAGTACCAACTTCTGTCTTAGAGTTTCATTGCTATGAAGTGTGACCATGACCAACTCAACTCTTATAACATTTCATTAGGGTTGACTTACAGATTCAGAGGTTCAGTTGATTATAATTATGCCAGGAGCATGGCAGCATTTGGGCAGACATGGCACTAGAGGATCTGAGAGTTCTACATCTTATTGTGAAGGCAAACAAGTGAAGACTGGTTTCTAGAAAACTAGGAGAATGAAGGGTCTCAAATACCACCCACACAGTGACACATTTCTTCCAACAAGGCCATACCTCCTAATTGTGCCACTCCCTGGGCCAAGTACATTCAAACAACCACACACACTATGTATGCAGTTTCCAAAGAATTCACTTATTTGCAGTTTTTTATCTATATAAACATATTAATGTTTTCTGCTTTACTTTATATGCTTTTGATAATTTAATAAACTCCATTTGAGAACATGTTGGGTGACTTCATATAATATCTGTGATATACTACTGCATTGCTCTTCCTGGCTCCTTGGGAATATAATAGACTTTCATGTCTTATGTAAATATGAACAAATATGTTTGGGCAACTGGAGGAAACTCAAAATTTAAACTGTTTACTGTCTTAGTAAATAATGTAGTTAACTTATGCTGATTTCCTACAGGTTGACAGAAATTTTTATTTATTTATGTAAATATTTGGAGTAAATTAATAGTGAGTCACATTTATTAAATTAATAATGTTATTTTAAAACTTCAAAATCTATATTTTAAATGCGTGCTTTTATGCTTAGTATGACTATTTTAGATGGATTATTTTATCTCAATTTATCATAATTATCATGTATTAAATTTTGCATCGTTTTCCCTATGACATTTCTATGCATATATTTGTTGGATTTTGATCATATTGTCCTTCCTACTGCCCTTATTTTGATTTTTTCCATCCATTTTTTGTTTCATTTTTAAATTGCCCCTATTCTATATTCCAGTCATCTTTTCTCTGTTTATTTGTTTTGGCATAAGATAGAACATATAATATTTGTCCTTTTAACTCCAGTTTTTAATCACTGTTACTTTTTAGTACAGCTTAAGGTCAGGGATGTTACTTCCTCCAGAAAATCTTTTATTGTTCAGGATTGGTTTGGCCATCATGTTTTTGTTTATTTATTTGTTTGTTTGTTTTACCATATGAAGTTGTAAGTTGCTCTTTGAAGGTCTATAAAAAATTGTGCTGTTATGTTGATGGGGATTGCATTGTATCTGTAGATTGCTTTTGTTAAGATGGCCAGGATATCTTCTTCAAATTCTTTCTTCAAAGACTTGAAGTTCTTGTCATAAAGATCTTTCACTTGCTACGTTAGAGTTACAACAGGATATTTTACATTATTTTGGCTATCATGAAAGAGATGGTTTCCTTAATTTTTTTCTAGATCTATTTATTATTTGTATAATGGAGGGCTATTTGTTTTGTTGAGTAAATCATATATGCAGCCACTTGCTGAAATTGTTTATCAGCTGTAGTTGTAACTGGTAGAATTTTGGGGGTTCTTATGTATACTATCATATCATCTCCAAATAGTGATACTTTCACTTCTTCCTTTCCAATTTGTATCCCCTTGATCTCTTTTGGTTGTATTATTGTTCTTGCTAGAACTTAATGTAGTATATTTAATAAATAAGGAGAAAGTGGGCAGCCTTGTCTTGTCTCTTATTTTAGTAGAATTGCTTTAAGTATCTTTACATTTGACTTGATTTTGGCTTTTAGCTTGCTGTATATTGCTTTGATTACATCTAGATATGTCCCTTGTATCCCTGATCTCTCTAAGACTTTTAATTTGCAGGGATTTTGTCAATGGCTTTTTCATAGGTGGAGATGAATGGAGGTCTAGATGGGATAGTAAGCTGCTTAGGGCATCTTAGGGTACCCCAGAGGACTCAGGGGGGAGGGAAGATAGGTAGAGGTAGGGAAGCATCTCTGTATGGTTCAAAATCCACAGGTTTGATGAGGGTAGGTAGAGAGGGACTGGGGAAATCTATTATAATATTTTAAATTGTAGAATTAGTTCAACTGGATTTCTGGGACAATAATTGAAATACATGCAAAATAAATTTGAGAAAGAGAAAATTAGAAAAGTGCTGATTCATAGAGAATATAATTCTGAAATAATTATATATTAAATGAAATTTATATTATAGTGGATTCATATAACAATTCATAATTCTAAAAGGAATGCTTTTTTACTTTTTAAAACAGTCTTCTTTTATTTTCCTTTGTAATTGCCCAACCATTCTTTATACAGATAAAAATATTTATGAATGTTAATATGGAGAAATGGTATATATATATATATATATATATATATATATATATATATATATATATATATATGATATTTATATATCATAATCAAGTAAAAGGCTACATTCATTTAAAAGAAATAATTATGCTGCTGTAGCTTTTCTTTAAACATTTACTCTTTGTATGGTATACTACTGCGCCATTTCAAAATGCAGAAACTCTTCAAATTGAATACTCCAATTATCCATATGCACTCTAAAACTCTACTTTGAACTAAGTGTTTATATGAATCAAATAAACATATGCTTCATTCAAGCATCAAAGAAATAAATGTGAATAGATGTTAAAATATCTTAGTCAGTGCACAATAAAAAATAATCATATGAAAAGGAGGCTCAGTGAAAATATAGGCTTGTAAGCTTAAACATGCAGAGGCTTTTTCTTATAAACACATTTCTGAAACTCATTTTCTCAGATAAAAGTCACTCTTGGCCAAGGAATTCAAATGCAGAAGCACACAACTAATGAGCCGCTTCATCTTTGCTACACCAAGAAGGCTTGCCAACACGTGAGAACAATTCTTCTTTATTGCCCCTGAGAAAGAAGCTTGTGTTAGAGGAGTTTTTAAACTACAGTCCATTGTTAGATCCAGAATGTTTTTCCCCATATATGTCCACAGTTGCTCTCAGATACAGAGTAAGACAAGACAAGGTGTTGTAATTAAGCCAGCTGTGGGAATCCAAACCAATGGCAGCCAATTAGACAATATGTTGGAGATCTTTTGAATGGGCCAAAAACTATGTGTGAAGCTTTAATTTGTTCCCATATCATTGCATTATAGATGTACACACAAACAAACACACACACACACCTATTTTTTTTTGCAAAAGTATGTGACCAACTGGGCAGAAAATATTTCTTCACACTAATTTATTTCTAAATCAATCAATATTTAAATAGTATACATTTTCTTGTAAAGTTCAAGGACATGAATATATGTGTAAAATAGTTTTCAAGGTCTGGCTAAATGACTCAATTGAATCAACATATATTGTTATTAATTTTGCATTTTGTAGGCTAAATTACAATGGTAACATCATATTAACTATAGTGCATAAATTTTAAGCTGTTTCTTAAAATTCTATAAGATTATATAAACTTAAATTATCTTATGTAAAATTGATTCTAACAAAGAACAGGATAAATATAAGCTCTGGGTTACAATCATTCTTCACTTGTTAACATTGCTGAAATCTTCAGGTAATAAAACACAACAGAAAAAAAAATAGTATGTTCCTTATATTTAACTAAACACTTAAATAAATACCATATAAAATTTTCTTCAACAAAATAATAGCCTTCTTCCTTGACTATAATGGAAAAAAGCAGTGAATATTTTTCTACAAAACTTCTGGTAAAAAAAAAAAAATTAAGGCACCTACATTGGTCAATCTCTGGCTGTGAGTATATGGATATTCAAACTGGTATTCATAAAAGCAAAACCTCCAAAGAAATATCATGTAATTTTATTATATTATCTCTGGATATGTGTTTGATTTTTTTATGTACTTTGAATTGATGTGTTTTTCAAATAATAGTTTTTGGTACATTGTAAACATTTCTTAATAACTGATTAAGTTTTAGTAATTCTATTTTATATCTCCTTTAGTTTAAATTAAGTAAATATTTGATAGTTTTCACTTAACTCATTATTCTCAAATAGATTTTCCTTCATGTGTATTGCCTTACCTCAATATGTAAAATTTTGTCTTTTAGTTTGTTTTAATTTAAGGGATTATACTGTAGTATAAGCTATATTTAAACTCAGTATTGGCTCTTCTTATAAAGATCCCAGGTTTCATTCTCAACACTATGTTTGGATGAACAACTATCCATAATTTCAGTTCCAAGCCTTAGCCTCCCAAGAATTAATATTATGAATTTAATCCCAGCATATCTAGGACTCAAGTTGGATTTCTGATGAAAAATTAATTACTTGAGAATACTGTGTACATAAATTTTGTTTCCTCTCGTATTCAAAATTCTTTCTTTGTGCCTTGTTTTCAACAAGGATGTATTCTATTCACAATTCATAACTCCCTGAATATATGGATGCATGTTTTGCATAAAATTTAAATGGATTTTAGAATATTTTCCTCAACTATTCCTGCTGCTTCTTCTCAACATCCTTTTCTTTTTGGATCCCATTATGTACAACTTGTTATGTATGGTAGAGTAGCATAGCCAAGTATTTTACTTCATTCAGTAATTCTATTTTTTTTTTTCAGATTGGGTAATTGAAAAGAACTAGTTAAATTTTATAGATTCTTTTTCTGTCTGATTACATTTTATTTTGTGAGTGGATTTTTCTTTTCAACCTTTGAACTCAAATTCAGGCTTACTATTCAGTTCTCTTACAACCAGTTTCTTTGTTTTTACTCACATTCTGTCTTTTGTAATACATTATCCTCATTCTGTTGTAATAAAACATCTCTGAAAAGGAGCTGTATCACAAAGATTGACTGATTGATTGATTAATTATAATTTCAGTCCTGAGGAGATATTGGAGTGTTGCAGGTCCAGAATTTAATAACATTTTCTTGCACTAATGTTTCAAACTCTCTGGAACAGCAATTCCTTGTTCATCTGTGTATTAAATAACAACTTATGACTAATTGAAATCTATGAATTTAACAGACCACTATCTTCCACTAATCCAAAAGCCAAGAATGTCACCATGTTTCTGCACTTGTCTCTGATTTACCCAACATAGCACTTTATACTTTACTTGCCTTGACTTAAATAATAAAACCTTCATCTTCCTCTTAGTACTATTTTATTCCCTCCTTTTAAGTGAGATTCAGGACACCCCCCCCCCCTTGTGCTTCCTTCTTATTTAGCTTCTTTGGTTCTATTGGGTATAGCACCATGCCCATTTTTTTTTTTTTTATAGATAATATCTATTTATACGTGAGTATGCACCATGCATATCCTTTTGGGACTGGGTTACTTCAGTCAGCACAATATTCACAAGTTCCATCCATTTTCTGGAAAAAAAAAATCATGATGTCTTTTTTTAAATGGATGAATAGCAATTTATTTTGTAGATGTACTACATTTTCTTCGTCCATTCTTCAGTTGAGGGCCATCTAGGTTGTTTGCAGTTTCTATTACAAATAAAGTGTCCTTTGTTAATGTTGAAGCATCTTTTGGAAATATGACCAGGAGTGGTGTAGCTGGGTCTTGTGGTAGCACTCTTCTGTTTTCTGAGAAACGACCAAATTGATTTCCAAAGTGGTTGTACAAGTTTGCACTACCACCAGGGATAAAAAAAGCATTCCCCTTGCTCCACATCCTCTCCAGCATGTGGTGTCTCTTGAGTTCTTGGTCTTAGCCATTCTGATGCTTGTAATATGGAACTTCAGAGTTGGTTTGACTTACATTTACCTGATGACTAAGGGCTTTGATCATTTTGTTAAGTGCTTCTCAGCCATTTGAGATTCCTTTTCTGAGAATTCTTTATTTAACTCTGTACCCCATTTTTAATTTGGATTATTTAGGCTGTTGCTGAGGGAGAGAATTGGGATGAAGGGGCATGTGGAGATAATTGGGGTGTTCAGGATCAGCTGTGCAGAAGGGCAGGAAAGATGGCTAGATGGCCATTAAAATGAATGGAAATTTGTAACTGAAGAGCACGAGTTGGGGGCACCTTTAGCATGAGATGGAAACCTGGCATAAGGGAGGCACCTAAGAATCCATGGGGCACTTTTTCTATGACTCACAACATTGGTAATATGGAACAAGAATAGGTCACCTCATCTAGTCAGGCAGGAACCCGATGAAGCAATAGGGACACCAACCCAACTACTAAAATTTAACACAAAATTTATCATGTCTATAAGAAATGCAGGCATAGGTGAAGGAGGAGAGACGGGGAGAATGGCCAAGCAACTGTTCCAACTTGAAACCCATGCTATGGGGAAACACTAATCCTTGACACTATTAATTATATTCTGTTATGTTTGCATCTTCTATGTTTTGAAGTTCTAGCATTTTAAGAGATTTCCCAGCTGGTGGCACACACCTTTAATCCCAGCACTTGGGAGTCAGAGGCAGACTAATTTCTGAGTTTGAGGCCAACCTGGTCTACAGAGTGAGTTCCAGGACACCCAGGGCTACATAGAGAAACCCTGTCCTGAAAAACAGAGAGAGACAGAGAGAGAGAGAGAGAGATTGATTTCCCATGGATTCTCCATATCAACCTACTAATGGCAACCATACAATTAGCATGCTTAAGAGTCATTTAACTTAAGGCAAAGCATCACGAATTAGTCAAACTACAAAAACTATATTAAAGCATTTATGACTTATGTCACTTATGTGACTGAATTGTAGAGAGTCATTGCTTAATAAAAGTTAGCAATTATAATCTTAATGAGTAGATGTTTCATGTTCTCTTGCTAATTATGTACCTTTTGTTGAAATCAGTATATCATGTAGAATGCACTCTAGTCTTTTTACTATTTCATGAGCAAAACTCACCAGAGTTTTAATTTTATATTATCATTTTGATTGATGGACTGATATATGGTACTTTGTGACTGGGGGAGGGGGCGATAGTACAGAAATTTATCTATCTTAGATTCTTGGTGAGGTCATTTTTATTCATGACTAGAATTTGAGACCTGGATGGAAAATTACTCAACTATATTCTCAAACCTGAGTTCAAGATACCCTAGCTTATTTATACTAGTTTCTGCTGTTGTAGTAACTGCTCATCTTATCATTGTTAAGCAGCTTACTTGTGATGCATCCCCTACAGCTGCCAAGCAAGATGCCAGGATATAGTTTTGAGGAACAAAACAAACCCTCCTCTAGTGGTCTACCCATAAATTTTTAAAGGGAGCTTCAAGTGATATCCACAAAGACTAGGGTTTAACACATAGGCTCCTCAGGACTCCAAAGAGTGGGGAAAACTTCCATCTGGAGAAGATTCCTAGGGAGGCTCTAGGGACCCAGAAAACCCTTCCATTTTCAATGCTGCCAGAGGTACTCTTACAACACTACCCACAAAATTAAATCAAAAGTCTCCTGGACTGAATACCTTTTGAGGGAAGTTTGTTTTTAGATGGCACCATCTGATGAGCAAACAAGAGGGGAAATCGGTTGTGACTGTGTCTGAGATCTGTACAAAACATCACCAGAGGTGATGGTCCATATGATGAATGAATGATTGATGGTCACATGTGATTTTTTTAGGGTCGTTGTTACAGATTTTGTCTGTATTGTTGTTGCTGTCTCTTTAAGTTACTCTGTCACTTGCCCTTAGGATGTATGGGAATGTGAGAAGCACATAGACCCCTCTGAAGAATAGGATAAATCATTTTCAGGAGAGCTTCACAGATATGAATGATGGTATTCCTTTCTCCCCTGAAATAATTTTCAATTTTGTGAACATGAGTGCTTCTCTAGAGAAGTAGTATGGCCTCCTGAAGGATCTTTAGATCCCCCACATATTCATATCTATCTGGATCGTTGTGACTAGATCTTCTACTCTTTCCAAACAGTTTCTTTATGAAAACAATTGTCTAACTCTTGTAATTCATCTACCTCTATGGGAAAACAAAAACAAAAACAATAAACAACTGTTCGCTTTTCCTGGGATCCAAGATCTTCTTGATCTTGTTAGAATGTTTTAAGAAGCCGAGGGTGTCACATATGGTCCCCTGTTATGTCTAAACATACTGTATTGTTATGTTCTGAATGGACCAACAGGAAACATGAGAAGGCAAGAAGAAATGTTATTCCCCAGAGGAGATACCAGGAGGCAGAGTCTACTACATTTGTCTCTTGTCTCTCCTGTGCCTGAAGAGTATGTCTGCCTATGGGGATGCTAGACATCCTTTATCTGAGGCTGTGGGACCATTGTCCATTCTTCCCTTAAGGGAAGCTCTTGAGGGACCCCTTATAGACCAGAGGAAGGAGAAGGAGAGAGACTAGGTCCCCTCCCCATTTATTGTATATGCCCCTTTCTTCACCAATAATTAATATTACTAGAAGACTCAAAATTCTCTTTCTTGGGAGAAGCCATAGACATTTAGCAGCTTGTTGAAAACAAGTGAAAATTAATGTTTATAAACAACATCCAACTTGGGATCCTTGCCAGAAGTTCCTGGCCACCCTTTTTTACTGCCAATTAGCAAGAAATTGGCTCCGGGGCAAGACAGTAGGACATTGCCAGCTGACATAGAAGCTCAGATAGAGCAGACATTACTGTTACCCATCCAACCCAGTCGGGATCCTAATACCAAGGAAAGTAAGAGGTCACTGGCACTTTTCACAAAACATTATTGAGTGGCTTAAAGGTGACAGATTAGAAAACCTAACAAGTTGTTCAAGGTAAGTGACATCACTCAAGGGCCTAATTAACAGTATGCTGGATTTCTGAAAAGGCTATGTAAGGTAAATCAGGTGTTTATATCCATATAGTCAGATGCCCCTGTAAATCAGCAAGGTACAAATATTGCTTTTGCCATGTAGATGACCCCAGATATAAGAAGAATGCTCCAGAAATTAGGAGAATTTAAAAGGATGAATAGATCTCAAATTTGGAAATTATTCAGAAAGTTTACAATAGCTGAAATTCATCAAAGACATTCTAGGGCGTGGGGGGACACTTTCCTGTGTAGTCTTCACTGCCCTTAGGAAAAAAGAAGAAATACAGGAAATAGATAAGGAGAAAAGAGAAGGAAATAAGGACCGATGTGACTAGTTTAAGGACCATACAGAGACTAGCCCACCAGGGGGGATCCATCCCATAATCAGTCATTAAACTCAGACACTATTGCATAGGACAGCTAGTGCCTACTTAAGGGACCCTGATATAGCTGTCTTGTATAGAAATGGATGCTCATAATCATCTATAAGATGGAACACAGGGCCCACAATGGAGAAGCTAGAGATAGAACCCCAAGAGCTGAAGGGGTCTGCAACCCTAGAAGAGGAACAACAATATGAAATAAACAGAACCCCCAGAACTCCTGTCTCTAGCTACATATGTAGCAGAAGATGGCCTAGTCGGCCATCATTGGGAAGAGAGGCCCCTTGATACTGCAATCTTTATATGCCCCAATACAGGGGAACGCCAGGGCCAAGAAGTGGGAGTGGGTGGGCAGGGGAGCAGGGAGGGGGGAGGGGGGAGGGGGGAGGGGACTTTCGGAATAGCATTTGAAATGTAAATTAAGAAAATATCTAATAAAAAATTGGAAAAAAAAAAAAAAAAAAAAGAATGGTCAGTGAAAGAATGACTGACCTGGCAGAAAAAGTGCCATCCCATTCTCCTACTAGCTAGAAATTGATGGGTCATATAGAATATGACTTAGCCTCCCAGGGAGTCCAGGATGACAACAAAAGAAGAGTAATGGGAAATCCTTTAACTTTCTTATAGACACTGATGCATCTCACTCTGTCTTGAGAGAAGCCCTTGGACACCAGAAAGACAACAATCCAAGGAGCAATAGTCCAATCATCTACTTCCTATGGACAAACACAACCACTCATTTGATTCTGCTTATACCAGTGTGCCCATACTCAAAACTTCAGAACCATCATCTTTTTGGGAACCTGACTATCCTAGCTCTGGGTTCAGGCCAAGCCCTTACCAATATTTCAGATAACTGTCCTCTATCGAAGGTGTACCACTAACAGGAAGACACAACCAAGCCAAGTAAGAGCATCCCTCAGACTATATGCAGGAACTAAGAGCAATGTACACTCACCTTTATGTTGAGAGGATCTCAACAGACTTGTCAGCACACCAGCAAAACTATAATTAAATTATACAATACTGTTATGCATCAAACAATACTCCATGATCTTTGAGGCTAAGAAAGAGATCATAAAACATATTAACCCATTGAAGGAGGGAGGAATTCTTGTTCCTTGCCACTTATAAAACATTCCCTTGTTCTCTGTCCTGAAGCCTAACACATAAGGCATCCAACCAGTACAGGATTAAAAAAAATCAACAAATGGATTGGAAATCATATACACCATAATACTGAACCTGTACATCCTTCTAAGCTTGTTGTCTGTGCCCCAGAAAAGGAAATCTATATTGTTCTGAATATAAAAGATGCTTTCTTCTGCCTACTTTTGATGCTGGTCACACAAACCATCCATATTAACCCACAGGGTGGATATACAGGTCAAATAACATGAACTAAAGTTACCAACATTGTGAGATGAAGCTCGGAGTGCAAATCTATTGAAATTGAGACAAAAAAAAATTCACAAAGCATCTTGTTCCAGTTTATAAATGCACTGAAGAGAAGTATAGAGAGTCAACAGAAGGTGTTTTAGAAGATTTCAAGCCCAGAGTCTCAGGCAAAGAAGTCTTAGTTGATTTCCTTATAGGCTACAACCAAGAGAAAGAAAGTAGATGCTTTTCCATGATATTTCAGTCATCTGCAAATCCTCATTCCCAAATCAAAAAGACAGGTATGATAGTTCCTGGGACCTAGTTTTACAGAGGCTTTTCTGAATTCAGGTATATTCCTCTAAAACTAGCTTGTTTCAAGATGTCATAAAGCTATACAGCAAGGGAACCATGATCCAAATTAGTGGTAGAATGACAGGAACAGTGCTTATGCTTTGAAGAGACATAGCCTAATGTATGTGATTTCAGCCTTCTGTGTCACTGTAATTCATTTCTTTTCCACAAAGTCTTATGTGTGCCTGTTCTATTAGAAGTAGATAGTTGAGTCCTACAATTCTCTTCTTTCATCATGTTTACCTTTGTCTAAATCTATCCCCCAATTTTTCTTCTCCTAATTATGGCTAGAAGGGTGAATTATGCCAACCTTAATAACTGATGGCACTAGCCCACAATTTCTTGCTGACTGCAAACTCAAAGAAAATCATTACAAATCTCTTCACCATAATGAAGACTGCTTAGTTTTCTTTATTTTTAAAAGTTGCTAACCACTATTACTTCTATCTTAAATTTCCAGAGAAAATTGTGCATCATTATTTTTCTGTCCACTAGCAGTTATATCAATACTCCACCAGTTAATGTTTTCATTTAAGGCACATAATATCTGTGCTTCTGAGCTTTAGGCATCATCTCATTTATATCTCTAGTCCTTTTCTTATTGTATTAATACAACAAATCTGCCTTACAGAATAAGATGAAGCTTTACTCTATTATGTGTCCTGTGTGTGTGTGTGTGTGTGTGTGTGTTTCTGTGTCATTTTTTTTTTCTTTCTCTACTTTCAGCTTACCTTAAGTCATTTCTTTGGTGTTTTACTTTAAATACCATTTCCCTCGGGGATACTTACTCCTAGCCCAGAAAATTGTCCCAAATAAATAAGTGCACAATCAAAAGTGTTTGGATAAATGAAAACAAAAACAAAAACAAAAAAAACGAATACATGTTTTGATCACCTATATGAAAAAAGTCTTAGCACATATCACAGAAAATAACAGAGTCTTCTGAAGTGTGAAGTAAAAGTATTGTAGATTACTCACCTTTCATATTGGGGTGCTTCTTGAAAGCATTTTTGACAGTTCTACATAAAATCATATTCATACTTGAAGAACTAGAAGCAAACCCTGTTGGGCTCCAGCAACAAGCTCTCATCAATTGAGTACTGAAAAGCTTACCACCTTATAAGTCTGACTCTACTGAATATCCCTGTTAAGGGATACTGTAAAGAAAAGGTGTTGATTTGCTAACACTTGTATAGTCAGGTCCTGTGCTAAACCATTAAGCAAATGAAAAGCACCCTGAGGTTAGAGAGAACCCCTGCTTACTGCATTTTCTACTAAATCACTGTCTTTTCTCACCTTTGTGGCTAGTTTGCTTACTTAGCAGCATGAATGGTCACTTATTATTCATGAACCAAAGTGCAAATGGCTGAATACTGCTCTCTGTGAATTCTCATTAATGCACAGTTCTTTTGTGTCTGCTACCCTTTAATTCATTCTGCAACACTCAAATCTCACAAAAAGCAGAGTAGAACAGTATTATGAAATACACTTCAGATTGACCGAATGTGATTTTTGTCATTCATTCACAATGGCAAAATGTACATAGGTGGGAAATTAAGATATTTTCCTAAATAAACCATTTTGCTTAACTCTATACAGGTGTGTGAAGTACAAGATTTGCATGGTAAAACATGCACTTTGCGAACTTGCTTTGAATTTCTAAGCACTTCTATTTCCATAACTGTCTTGGAGCTGCAGGTGCACAGGATATTTACACCAAAGACAGAAATAATGTATGAATTATTCCCTCTTCTAGCTACTTCCCCTCTTTACTTCCCAGCCTGAGAGTTTGATAGTAAATAGGACTATGTTCAAGAAAGAAGGAGAAGAAAGAAACTTTACAATTCGTGCCAAATGACTTTAATCCATCTAAGAAAAGCATAAATTAATCCTCTTTCTCTGTACCCGCTCTGAGTATGAAGCTAGACACAGTGTTTGTGCCTTTGCTCTTTAGGAGCCTTCATTCTTTACTGAATTGAATGAATTTCACTGATTTCAAGCACTAATTGGTTCAATTCATTAACAACATTTTTGAGGTTTTCTTTCGCTTTTAATGTCAACTTAATGAAATACCTCTGTTTATGTGTTACTTTCTCACAAAAAGATATTTCCTTAGAAAAGAGATGAATGAGACATAGCCTTATTTCAAAAAGACCCTGATGTCTTAATAACAGAGCTTGCTGTGCTCACTGGAACAGAGATACATAGCTCTTTCTGTCCCTTGTTTATCTCATAATATATTTACACTTTGAAATATAAATATTGTTCACCAAAAACTTGGAAATAATCTGATCAGTTTTAAATAAGAGGGTATTTAAGTATCCTGTTTGAGGAAGTGGTTTGTAGATTTCTGCATGAGAAAATGGGAGGAAGTGAAGAAGGTTCTTATAATAAAATAAAATAAAATAAAATGTTTGGATGATTTTATAATGGTGGGAACTAAACATCTTAGGAAAACCCCTTCCCACCTACATCCAAATATGTAGACACAATAGCATTATGGATTCTAAAGGATTGCTAGAATGTTTAAAGCTTCATTTTTTTTTTTAACAGCTGGAATGTGGCAGATCTTAGATTAAATTATTTTTGGATGCTTCTCCTTGTACATTTCTTTGTGTAACTTAAAATTTTGGAATTTTGTTCCTTAGACAGATGCATTCCTGCTTGCTCCAAGCCCCAAACTAAGAATGTGATAAGGTCACATGTAAATGCCAGTGACAGTTTTACCTGCTCTGTTATAACGCCTGAGGCTCCTCCTAGTATATTTTAAAAATGCCTTGATTTATACATTGTCTGGGCTCTGCAACCTTCAAAGTTCAGGTAATTATTTCCATGCTTTACCATGCTCTTCAGGCATGATGAATGTGTCTTCTCTGGATACTGTCATTCAAATGTGCCACAAGAATATACTAAAGAGTGTATTTATGTCAATCAGAAATTATCAACTAAACGAACAAATAAATATGTGAATGACTTCTAAATATCCTATAATGTTACTGCCATAATATCCAATTTAGAGTTTATAATATAAAAGTTACTCATATATTCCTCTTGCCCAGGAACACTGATTAAGGTTAACTCAGATTTTATGAACCATATGGAAGCACTTTTATGACGTTATTATAGCAATAAAACAAATAAAGCTATATAAACTAAGGCTTTTTTTTCTTCAAATAAATTTGGTGAAGTGTCTACCTCTTATAGTCAGGTGGAACTTCCAGTGGAGCAAGGGTGACACCAACCCACTCACAAGATCTTTGACCCAAAATTTGTCCTGCCTACAATATGTGCAAGGATAAAGATGTAGCAGAGATAGAAGGAATGGCCAAGCAATGACTGGTCCAAATTGAGGTCTATCCCATGGGAAAGAGCCAACCTTTTTTTTTTTTTTTTTAAGGAATTTTTTATTAGATATATATTTTCTTCATTTACATTTCAAATGCTATGCACAAAGCCCCCTATACCCTCCCCCCACCCTGCTCCCCAACCCACCAATTTCAGCATCCTGGCCCTGGCATTCCCCTGTACTGGGGCATATGATCTTCACAATACCAATGGCTTCTCCTCTCATTGATGGCCGAGTAGGCCATCCTCTACTACATTTGCAACTAGAGACACAACTCTGGGGGTACTGGTTAGTTCATATTGTTGTTCTTCCTATAGGGTTACAGACCCCTTCAGCTCCTTGGGTACTTTCTCTATCTCCTTCATTAGGGGCCCTGTGTTCCATCCAATACATGATTGTGAGCATCCATTCTGTATTTGCCAGGCATTGGCCTAGCCTCACAAGAGAAAGCTATGTCAGGGTCCTGTCAGCAAAATCTTTCTGGCATATGCAATAGTGTCTGGGTGTGATGGTGATATATGAGATGGATCCCCAGGTGGGGCAGTCTCTGGATGGTCTTTCTTTGTGTCTCAGCTCCGAACTTTGTCTCTGTAACTCCTTCCATGAGTATTCCATTCCCCATTCTAAGAAGGAGCGAAGTATCCGCACTTTGTTCTTCCTTTTTCTTGAGTTTCATGTGTTTTGCAAATTGTATCTTGGACATTCTTGGCATTATTAATGATAGTCTGATGTGCTTACAGACTGGAACCTAGCATAACTCTCTACTGAGAGGCTTCAGCCGCTGATGGAAACAGATACAAGGACCCATAGCCAAACATTAGGAGAAACTTGTGCAGTCTTGTCGAAGAGTGAGAAGAATGATTCTAGGAGCCAGAGGGGTCAATGGCAGCACAAGATGGCTCACAGGGTCAGCTATGCTAGGCCCATAGGAACTCATGGAGACTTAATCATAAACCAAAGTGTATTCATAGACTAGACCTAGACACCCTAAACATAAGTACAAGACAACATGCAGTTTGATCTTAATGTGAATCCCCTAACAATTGCAGCAGGGGCTGTCTCTGACTTTGAATCACTTTCCCCTAGCTAGGCTACATTGTCCACGTCTCAGTGGGAGAGGATGCCCCCACTCCTACAGTGACTTGATGTGCCAAGATAGGTTGGTACCCATGAAGGTGGAATAGAGAGAGGAGGGTGGGAGGGTGGGACTTGAAGAAGAGAAGGACAGGGGACTGCACTCACGATATAAAGTGAATAAATAGATAATTTAATAAAAAGATAATAAACTAGATAATTACAATTAAAACAATATATTGTTGAAAAACTAAGTAGGCACGTTAAAGATAAACGAAGAAAATTTCATATATGTAAGACGCAGATACTGTCTAATGGAATTCTTAGCATTTTGGTTGTTAGAAACTATGGTTTTCTTAACTTAATACACTGTAGTAGTTTTATCTCCTACACTGATGACACTAGGTACAACACAGGCAAAGGATGGCTATTTAGAGGACTAATAATAAGCTAAGATTAATTTTAATTAGGAACTCAGTCTTTAATAATCCAATATCTCCATAATCATTTAAAATTTTATCAGTTAACAGGTCTTGAAGACAGTTCAGTGGAGGATACAGCTTCTTTCTTACAATTTTGGGGTTGACAATAGCAATGACTAATTTAAAAACACTGATGTAGTACATTTATGTTATCATCTAAGATCATAATATTGGAAAGATATTATGACTTCAGTGACCTAAGAGCTTTAGAAATACACAAAATCATAAAAGAGATTCAACCAGTTTGGTTTAATTAGAAGAATAGACCTGATATAATGAAAATATATTAAAAGCAGATTTATTAGATTGGTTTGCATGATTAGATCTATGTAGTCCAACAATGACCACCTCACACTAATTGCTGAGACTTCTGTAATCTGTTGAGTACACAAGGATAATTGTCTCAGCAGTCCCAGCCTGGTGCTGAGGGGCCAGAATTTTTTTGGAGACCTGATGATCATTGGTGTACATGGCCAGCCCTAAGAATCAGGGTTCTGATATTAGCAAAGTAATCCAAAATTAGTAGCAACAGGAATGAAAGTGAAGATGTATTTGCCAGCAAGTGTGAAAGCAAGAAAGCAAAGCTCAAACTTCCTTCTTTTATTTGGGTGGCCACTAGAAGTTGCTCTTGATATTTATGGTGAGTTTTCCCACTTTAAATGACCTGAACAAGAAAATCCATTACATCCTGGTAATCTATTCCAGATATAATGAAGTTGACAATCAAGATTAACCATCATATTGTAACCACTATGTTTTTTTGTGTGTGTATGTGTGTATCTGTGTGTGTTGTCCATGTAATGATCACAAGTCAGTTTTTTATTATTTTTAATTTAATGATAAGTCTGATGATATTGTTCTTTTATTAGTTTTTCAATTAATTATTTTGATTAAAATACAAAAAATGGATTGCAACATGACATTTCCATACATATACATCAATATAGTCTCTCTTGTTCACTCTTTACTGTCCTTCAACATCCTTTCCATGTATCTCTCCTTCTCCAAATATATGTCCTTCTGCTTTCAAGTCAGACATATTTTGTGACCTATTCTTTTCCCCTCATTCCTCCCTTTTAGGACTCTCAATTGAGACACATTTAATTCATCTTAGTATTTCAATGATCATATTAAATTTACTGAGTTAATACTAAAATAGAAGAATATTTCAATGCCTATGTCTGAAAGTAAGATACACTTAGGGACATATAGTGTGGTTATATTAAAGAGAAGAGCTTCTATGTGCTTATATAATGGAATGCTTGGTGCCTAGTTTGTGGGACAGTTTGAACAGGACTACTAAGTGTGGCCTCCTTGGAGTGGTTACGACTATGATGGAATTGGTATGTCAATGGGGTTAGGGTTTGAGATTCAAATGCCTATGTCAGTTAAAGTCTTGTTCTTTCTCTTTGTCTGCCTGAAATGTGTGAATCATATGTGAGCTCTCAGCTACTGCTCGAGAGAAAATATCTGCCAGCTTCCCACCATAATTGATCATGGACTCACTTACTGAAACCATAAGCAATTTCCAATTAAAAGGTGTCTGGGTCATAATATCTCTTTACAGCAATAGAATAAGATACCTAAGTACTCTACTACATTTAGACATTGACTAAATTATATTTGGTTCTGTTTTTATCAGAAAGAGGTTTAGGTAACTGTCTCATTCCTCGAAGTACGAAAGATTTATTTTTATGAAAACATAAAGTAATAACATCTCTGACATGTATGTTTGATTCTAGACCACATCAATGAAATAGTACAATAAAGCAAGATAATTTTAAGGCATTTTTATTAGATATTTTCTTCATTTACATTTCAAATGCCATCCACAAAGCCCCCTATGCCCCCCCACCTTACTCCCCAACACACCCACTCCTGCTTCCTGGCCCTTGCATTCCCCTGTACTAGGACATATGAGCCTCACAATACCAAGGGCCTCTCCTCCTATTGAGGCCAACTAAGCCATCCCCTGCTACATATGCCACTAGAGATACAGCTCTGGAGGGTACTGGTTAGTCCATATTGTTTGTCATATTGCATATAAAAGGTATGTTTTCGATTGCTTTTTCACATTTTTACATTGCATGATATGGAAAATTATTATCAAAAACAAACATACTATAGTTGAATTTTATTCATTAAAAAGGTTAGTGACACACAGACCCTTTGGTGGACTTTAGTATTTTTGCTGGTGGAGACTCTTAACTCCTTGATGGTAGCAGTTGGCTGCTCAGGCAGTTGCTTGTTGAATGGTTAGATTGCTGTAGGTTTTAGTAATTTCTAAAAACAAACCACTATAATTTTTTGCTTTTTTCTTGTTTTGTTTTGTCTTATCATTTTTTTTAATTTTGCTTTTCATGTGAGATTTCTTTGTGGCATACAATATTTTTAAATAAATATATATATTTTTTTTAAATAATTGTTTTTTTTTTTTTTGAAAAATGGTCTTATCTCTTGGTAACCTAGCTACTGATCACCGACATTTAAATACTATTCATAATTCTTTGTCATCATTTCAATCTCAGTTCCAGTATATTTGCCAAGAGTACATTCCACTTTAGAAACCATTTTATCTGTTCAACTATAACAAGCAGAACCATATTAATGGTTCACATTTTTCATAAAATTGTACTCACAACATTTCTGAATTTTATTGTGTTCTGTTGATATTTAAAACTAAGTGTTTTGATAAATTATTAACTTTTTTAATGACCTTAAAGGGTGCTGATTGTTGTTGATATAAAGTTTTATTTTCATTAATTTTAAGCATTTCTATTGTATCGATTATACATTATAATCAATATCAAAATCTCATTAAGTCACCTAGCAAACTAAGTTTTTAACAACCTCTCACTTATACTCCAAACATATATCTTCCTGAAATAGCATTTGATTAGCTGCACATTCAGAATGACATGATTTAAAGGAGATTTGCAACGTATTTATGGGAAACATCTAAAATATATTATTTCCTCTTAAGAAAAGTATGTGTTATATATGCTGATTTTTCCAGATGCAACAAAATAAATGTAGATATTTATAGCTAACATCTACCAATCTCTGATGGCAACAGATGAGAAACATAAAAACTTTGCTTGTGCATATAAGACAAAACATTAATGAATGTGTCGTGAACTTTCTAAATGATTACTTTAATTTTTTTGAGAAAAATATTCATATAAGAAATTATTGGTAGTTACTTTTCCACAGTTTTTAATATTGTAAATGCTTTATTCAACTAAAACCTTATTTTAACTCCAAAGAGGTATTATTTATGAATAGGGCATTGTATATTTCAAACATTTCACTAAATTTATCAATATTGTCAATATTTAAGAAATACTGGCTGCAGGTTATACATAACATTTTAGGCATAATTTTCTTTCTTTCTTTGCAATATTTAAAGTGTCATCTAATGTTACAAGGTGATGTAATCACTGATTATGTTATAAAGATTAATTGCTTCCACCTTTGTACATCTTAAGGGTATGCCAAATAAAACTGAGCAAAAGGTTTAAGTTGCCTTGACAGAAGATGAGAGTTATTGTCTTTTAAATTATTTCCTGTGAGATAGTTTAGGAATTTATAATACCTTTGATTTTTTTTTTTGACATGTCACCTTAAAAAAAGACCGAACAGAATAATCTGTCATAACTTTTACATCTTAGATATAACAGGTTCTTATGATACTATTTTCTAGTTGGGAAAAGAAAAGTATATGTGTATGTTAATTTGTATGTCTTTCTTCTCTTCACCAGGAACAGAAGGCAGACTAAATAAACAGAATCTTTTAGTCACTAAAGTATGCACAAACTTAAGTCAATATATCAAACTTTACCCTTTTCAAGGAAGCAGTCTTGATCACATCTTAGTCAGTCTTTCCTCTCACCCTTCATCCTTTGTTTAGGAGAATTAATGAGGTAGGTGTGATGGTACAACAGCCAAAAGCAGGAAGACATCTGTGAGATCCAGGCTCTGCTGAACTTGTTTGATGTGGCAAGGTCGAGCACTACATAGCAAAACTCAGTCAAAAACTAAAAGGAAGGGGAGAGGGGAGTCAGACAAAGAAAATAATGTTCTTTTTAATCTCATGATTAAGACATCTCTTTGAGAACTAATGAACATTTTGTTGTTGTTGTTGTTATTCTAGGTTATAGTCTATATACCCAATAGAGATAGTTGGTGCTAAATTTCTATTTTCCTTTTGGTTACATTTTCTTCTTTTTCATTTTTAATTGTTATTTTCATTGTTTCTATTTCAAAGGTTATCTCCCTTCCCAGTTTTCTCCCCACAAACCTCCTGTCCTCCTCTCCGAGGCTCCATTTGCCTTGATGAGGGTGCTAACCCAGCACCCCATCCACTCCTGCCTCAGTGCCCTAACATTCTCCTATCTTGGGTTATTGAAACTCCACAGGACCAAGGAGCTCCCCTCCCAGTAATGCCTGATAAGACAGTCCTCTGCTACATATCCAGCAGCAGTCATGGATCACTCCATGTGTAATCTTTGATTGGTGATTTAGTCACTTAGATATCTGGGGTGTCTGGTTGGTTGATAATGTTGTTCTTCCTATGAGGTTGCAAACTCCTTCAGCTCCTACAGTCCATGCCTTAATTTCTTCTTTGGAGTCCTGCACTTAGCCTTATGGTTGGCTGTGTACATCCACAACTGTATTGGTCAGGCTTTGGTGGAGCCTTTCAGGTGACAGCTATACCAGGCTCCTGTTGTAAGTGCTTCTTAGCATTAGCAATAGTGTCTGGGTTTGGTGTCTGCAGATGGGATGGATCCCTAGGTAGAGCAGTCTCTGCATGGCCTTTCCTTGAGTCTCTACTCCGTTCTTTGTCCCTGCATTACCTTTTGACTGAAGGAACTCTAGACTAATATTTTTGAGGTGAGTGGGTGCCCCCATCCCTCAAACCAGAGGCCCTGCCTATTTACTAGATATCGACTCTGCAGGTTCAATCTCCCGTTTGTTGGGTATTTCAACTAATGTCTGTCCTGTTGCGTCCTGGGAACCTCTTTTTGTTCCTGGGATTTGCGACTTTCTAGTGGCTACCCCAGTTCCCTTACACCCACTGCTACACACCTCTTTTCAAATTCCTGACTCTCTGTATTTCTCCCTCATATCCTCTAATATCTGAATCCCTCCCCCTTTCGTTACCCTCCTTTCTCCCTCCCAGTTCCTTCTCCCTCTACTTTCTGGAGATTATTTTCTTCCCCTTTCTGAATAAGACTCTAGCATCCTGGCGTGGATGTGGACAAAGGGGAACACTCCTCCACTGTTGGTGGGACTGCAAGCTTGTTCAACCACTCTGGAAATCAGTCTGGCGGTACCTCAGAAAATTGGACATAGTACTACCGGAAGATCCAGCAATACCTCTACTTGGCATATATCCAGAAGAGTTTCCATCTGGTTATAAGGACACATGTTCCACTATGTTCATAGCAGCCTTATTCATNATAACATGTACTCACTGATATGTGGATACTAGCCCAGAAGCCTAGACTACCCAAGATACAACTTACTAAACACATGAATCTCAAGAAGAATGAAGTTCAAAATGTGGTCTCTTTGCCCCTTCCTAGAATTAAGAACAAAGCACACACTGAAGGAGTTACAGAGATCATGTGTGAAGCTGAATCAAAAGGATGGACCAACTAGTGACGGAGGCTGCCAGGGATCCCTCCCATAATCAGCCACCAAAATAAGCGCTATAGCATATGCCAGCAAGATAATGCTGAAAGGGACCTGATATAGCTGTCTTGTGGGAGGCTATACCAGTGCCTGGTAAACACAAACGTGGATGCTCACAGTCAGCTATTAGTTGGAACACAGGACGCCCAAGGAAGGAGCTAGAGAAAGTACCCAAGGAGCGGAAGGTGTCTACAACCCTCTAGATGGAAGAATAACATGAACTAACTAGTTCCCCCTGCGCTCATGTCTCTAGCTGCATATATGGAAGAAGATGGCCTAGTTGGCCATCATTGGTAGGAGAGGCCCCTTGGTCATACAGACTCTATATGCCCCAGTACAGGGGAATGCCAGGGCCATTACGTGGGAGGGGGTGGATAGGGGAGCAGGGCGGGGATGCGGGAGGGTAAGGGAAAATTTCTGGATAACATGTGAAATGTAAATGAAGAAAATATCTAATAAAGAGAAAAAAATGAAAAAAAAAAGACTCTAGCATCCACACTTTTGTATGCTTTTTTTTCTCTTGGGTTTCATGTGGTCTGTGAGTTGTATCATGGGTATTCTGAGCATCTTTTTGGCTAATATCCACTTATCAGTTAGTACATACCATGTGTGTTCTTTTGTGACTAGCTTACCTCACTCAGGATTATAGTTTGAGGTTCCATCAATTTGCCTGTGAATTTATTGAAATCATTGTTTTTAGTAGCTGAGTATTGCTCCATTGTTTAAATGTACCACATTTTCTGTATTCATTCCACTGATGAGAGACATCTGAGTTGTTTCTAGCTTCTAGCTATTAGAAATAAGGCTTCTATGAACATAGTTTAGCATGTGTCCTTGTTATGTGTTGGAGCATCTTCTGGGTATATGCCCAGGAATGGTATAGCTGGGTCCTCAGGTAGACCTATTCCCAGTTTTCTGAGGAAACACCCGACTGATTTCCAGAGTTGTCATACAAGCTTGCAGTCCCACCAGTAATGGAGTAGTGTTCTTTCTCTACATCCTTGCCAGCAACTACTGTCACTGAGCTTCTTAACTTAGCCATTCTGACTGGTGTAAGGTGGAATCTGAGGTTTGTTTTGATTTATATTTCCCTGATGACTATGGATGTTGAACATTTCTTTAAGTACTTCTCAGCCATTCAAGATTCTTTAGTTGAGAATTCTGTTTAGCTTTATAACCCATTTGTAATGGGGTTATTGGGTTCTATGGATTCTAATTTCTTCAGTTCTTTGTGTATATTGGATGTTAGCCCTCTATCAGATGTAGAGTTTCTTTTTCTTAAGAACCTATAAAAGATGGAGCACATTATTTTTCTTTTCCTAGATTATTAAAGTTTATTTTATTGACATTGAGTGTATTAGTTTGACAGTTGCATTTGATGACAATTTGAAACATATATATGTAGTTGTTAATTCACTATTTAATATAAAGTATGCTATGTTCGAGTTTTATATTCCCATACAAAAAGACTTGAATATTTGCTTCAATATTTTCAATGGGAAAAAATTCTCAGCTGGCAAACCACAAATTAAATGAAATTACCAAAATACTGCATCATCAACTTGTTTTTTAGTCTTGAACAATACAGTCAAAATTTCTTATGCTATGTTTATTTTATTCATTTATAAATATCTTATAGTGAGAATTGATTGTTTCTATGTTGTGCTTGGAGATGTTTCTTGACTTATGTGCTCTTTTGTGATTAGCATACACATGAATATGCATAATAAATATGCATAAACATTTTGACTTTACTCATCTTTGATTCTGTTTGTTCACATTTCCCTGACTCTATCTATCTTTGTTTCTCTCACACCTATACACCTAAATTTACTAGGAATGTTTTATTTCAACCTGCAACATACAGTAAATGTTTTATATTATTTATTCATAGTTTTTAGATTATGTAAAATGGGTATCTGAACAATATATTTTTAAAAACATATTTGATTTTATGCATAGTAGTATAATTTATATATTTATTAATAATATAATAGTTTCATATAATTAAAATAGATGAAAAGCAGGAAATGGTTCAGGATACAAATCCCCTCTAAATGGATCAATTAGATGAATAAATCAAGTCATTATTCATCTCTAATTCCTAATATATTAATGGTCAAAGGAATTAAAATCGAAATCCCAACTTTCAAAATCAGTGCCACAGGCAATAATGCATTTAGGATTCTTCTGAAATGCAAAAAAGTGATTCTTGCAATTTTTTTTTATTTATTTTTTTTTCAACTTTTATTAGATATTTTCTTCATTTACATTTCAAGTGTTATCCAGAAAGTTCCCTATATCCTCCCCCATCCCGGCCCTGCTACCCTACCCACCCGCTCCCACCCCCTGGCCCCGGCGTTCACCTGTATTGGGGCATATAAAGTCTGCATAACCAAGGGGCCTCTCTTCCCACTGATGGCCAACTAGGCCATCCTCTTCTATATATGCAGCTAGAGACACGAGCCCAGGGGGTACTAGTTAGTTCATGGTTATTCTTCCACCTATAGGGTTGAAGACCCCTTTAGCTCCTTGGGTAATTTCTCTAGCTCCTTCTTCCTTGG
>LR753306.1:4249759-4265077 GCA_902729485.2 Mus minutoides | reverse complement strand
TTTTGTATCCATTCCTCTGTTGAGGGACATCTGGGTTCTTTCCAGTTTCTGGCTATTATGAATAAGGCTGCTATGAACATAGTGGAGCATGTGTCCTTGTTACCAGATGGAATATCTTCTGGATATATGCCAAGTAGAGGTATTGCAGGATCTTCTGGTAATACTATGCCCAATTTTCTGAGGAACCGCCAGACTGATGTCCAGAGTGGTTGCACCAGCTTGCATTCCCACCAACAATGGAGGAGTGTTCCCCTTTCTCCACATCCACGCCAGCATCTGTTGTCACCTGAATTTTTGATCTTAGCCATTCTTACTGGTGTGAGGTGGAATCTCAGGGTTGTTTTGATCTTCATTTCCCTGATGATTAAGGATGTTGAGCATTTTTTCAAGTGCTTCTCAGCCATTCGATATTCCTCAGTTGAGATTAATTTTAATACAAAGAAAGTTGAATTTGCACATCCACTTTGGTAAAATAAATAAATAAATAAATAAATAATAGAGTTGAAACAGAAACTGTTACCTTTATTGGTCTAGCTTCATTCATGATTCTTGTGTCCTATTGTCTACACTTTGACAAACTTCATCACTTAATATCAGTCAGTCTTTGTTTCCTTTCTTAATTTTTACATTTTACACAGTATTTGTATATGAACATATATATATATATATATATATATATATATATATATATATGGATACTTGTATAAGTGTAAATATGGTATTATTTATTGTTGTTGTCTTTTGTTTCTTTCAGAAATTGGTCATTTCCCTAAATAGTGTGCCTTCTGGGTCAATTCATCTTCCTGGAAAATGTCATGATTTCAGTTTTCTTTAGAGCTTTAAAATTTCATGCCTTCATTATCTATTCTTCTGTTGATAGTCACCAGGTGGTTTCTACATCCTAGCTAATATGAACAAAGACTACAATGACTGTGAAAGTACTCTGTGGTAGGATATAAAGTATTTTTGTGTGTATGTTTATGTCCAGTAATGGTTTAACTTGGTTATATGTAATTATACTTTTAATATTCTTAGGAACATACAAACCCAATTTTAAATAGGACAGAGGTCTAAACAGGCCTCAATTGGGGAAATAACAGTGGTTTAAAAATACCTCAAACAAGAAGCCGTTGGTCCTGTGAAGGTTCTATACCCCAGTGTATGGTTCTGCCAGGGCCAGGAAGAAGGAGGGGATATGTTGATGAGCAGAGGTAGGGTGGAAGTGATAGGGGTTTTCAGAGGGGAAATAAGATAGGGGATAACATTTGAAATGCAAATAAAAATATTTCATAAAAAAATTTAAAAAAATACCTCAAACAATATTCATCATCTTTAACAATTAGGGAAATAAAAATTAAAATGTCTCTGATAGTTTATTACATTCTATTTTAAATGGTTATGATAAACAAAACAACTAAAACAAATGCTGGAGAAGTTGTGAAAAAAAGCAACCCTTATTCTTCGCTGATGTGAATGAAAATTGTGGCTAGTCTTGAAGTCAGTATGCAAAATTCTCAAAAAAAGCTAAAAATAAACCTATCCTATAAAGAGCTATGACACACCTTGACATATATTCCAAGAATTCTATCCTATTTTACACATAATTACTCAGCAAAGTTTATTACAACCCAATTTTAATAACTAGGAAATAGAAACAACCCAGTTGTCCTTCACAGATGAATAGATAATGAAAATATAATATACATATAGAATGGAATACTACCCCTAATGACTGTGTTAATTTGCACTCCTATCAGCAGATGATAAGACTTCTCTTTCCCAACAATCTCTCCAACAATTATCAGGTTGCTTGGCGATAGCCATTTTGACTAGAGGGTAACAATACTTAAATGTAATTTTAATTATCATTTTTATGATCGTTACTGATCGCCATTTTTTCAAATATTTAATGATCATTTATAATTCTTCTAAAAACAAACAAAAAAACAACAAACAAACAAACAAACAAACAAAACTCCATTTCATTAGCCCAAGATATAATTTAGGTAGAGTGCATGTGTTAATGTGATATAGAGGAAGAGATCTTATACATACAGCAAATGATTTAAAGTGAAACTGCTTCATACAGTTGAAGTGTCTATTAAATCTCATAACAAGTTATGTCCTAGTTACTTAGGAAATCCATTGGTTTAGTTAAAGGCTAAAGTGTATGAACTAAAATCCTAACACAGGGATGTAAACTTTTGTAAATGTAACCTATTAGTTTGGTTCTTCCATTGGGACCACTGGTGCAATAGTGGCAAGTACAGACAGAATATAGCTACCTCTCCACAGGAGGCAATCTATATCTGGCAATGTTGTTAATCATAGAATGAAGCCTGTGGCTGATGAGGTCATAGGTCACAGTGGAGAAGTTATGTCTATTGTTTTGCCAATTAGATACTATAAGTTCATTACATTACTTTTAAAATACTTATATTTAAATAATTTCATATTTCAATATGTTTAAGTAGCCACAATTTAATGTTGCCATCAGCATTGTTCAGGAAGTTCTTCCTTAGAGTAGACAGTGGTATTTATATAGACTGATTACAGCAGCATAGTATAAGCAACTACTGAATGTTCAACCATCAGTTGGCCAACTATTTTAACATTGTCGTTGGCCTAAGAAATGTCACAAGAAGAGTTCAAAAAACTTAAAAGACAGAGGAAAAAATAAATACATGAGAAAGAATGCTGTTGATAGAGCATAGCATTTCTTTTACATATTAGCTGCATGGTAGAAATTGGGCCTATCAATATCTGGTTATGCAGGGTGAGAAGAAGGAGCCTTGGACCCTTCCTCTCTATATAGAGTTGTAAGTAGATAATAGGAACTAGTAAGGAAGGGGTCTGAGTATTTATAGATACTTAAAGATTTCTAGAGGATGGAGAAACATTTTATTCATTGGTTATAGGAAGGCAATATTATTGGAAAAGATTCTTTACCCAGATTGCTATAAGAATATCTGATAAAATACAATAAGTCACCAAAAAACAATCCTCATGACAGAATACATCCTACTGTGAAAAGAATAGAGGTGAAGATGAGTGAATAGAGAACAAGGGGGGGAGGTAATAAGAAATTGACATGATAAAATCAGTATGTTAACATTATTTAAACTTTCTTTCTTTCTTTCTTTCTTTCTTTCTTTCTTTCTTTCTTTCTTTCTTTCTTTCTGTCTGTTTGTCTTTCTGTCTTTCTGTCTTTCTTTCTTTCTTTCTCTTCCTTCCTTCCTTCCTTCCTTCCTCCCTCCCTCCCTCCCTCCCTCCCTTCTTTCCTTCCTTTCTTCCCTCCCTTCCTTCCTTCCTTCCTTCCTTCCTTCCTTCCTTCCCTTCATTCATTTCTTTTTTCATTTTTTTCTTAACCAGAGTATCACTTTGTAGTCCTGATTTATATCAAATTTGTTATGTCAGAGATGTCTCCCAGCCTTTTGAATGCTTAAATTCAATGGCACCACAGTCTATCTGGTTATGAATTCTTTTCCTTATCTTCACATACTCTTACTATTATGTCTCAACCTTTGTATTCTGGGGGTCCTGATCAAATGGTCCCTTGGTAAGGTTTTCCTTCCCCTTCTACAGTTAACATTTTAGAGCCTTTTGTCATTAAGTTAAAAATATATGAATGAAAATATTATAAAACAATTTTTAAATGACTGTGCTTTGCATATCATTAAATTGAATGTGGCTGGTGAATATTTTAACAAATTTGATTAAAAGATAAAAATGTAAAGAATAATGAAACAAAACAAAAATTCAAAGTTATGATCAAATAAAGGTGCTAGTACATGTTAGTGAGAATGTCAGAAGAAGAAAGAGATAATGGAAAATATTTGGAATAATAATAGGTGTAATTTCCAAAATTAGATTTTGATATCAAAACACAAAAGAAAATATTTAAGTAGGATAGATATTAAATATCTAGATCATATCCATAGAATAATAGTTCAAATACAATGGAAAAACCTAGAAAGTAGTTGACAGTAAAGTGTTATCTTAGATGTTTCACTGCTATAAGAGACACAATGGCAAAGACAACTCTTAAAAGGGAAAACATTTAATTAGTGATGGCTTACTTTTTTGGTCCATTAATATCATGGCAGGAAGCATGGTAGCATCCAGGTAGAAATGGTGCTGGAATTCTATATCTTGTTCCAAAGGAAGTCAGAACCTAGGTAGAAGGTTTCAAAGCCTTCCTCCAACAAGGCCACATGTCCAAATAGTGCCACTCCTTGGCCCAAGTATATTCATATCACCACATTCCACTCCCTGGCCCAGATAGACTTGTACAAACACATGAATCTATGGGGGACATATCTAGCCATAGTATAATGAAAAATGCATTTAATCCCAGCACTCGGGAGGCAGAGGCAGGCGGATTTCTGAGTTCGAGGCCAGCCTGGTCTACAAAGTGAGCTCCAGGACAGCCAGGGCTAAACAGAGAAACCCTGTCTCGAAAAAAAAAAAAAAAAAAAAAAAAAAAAAAAAAAAAAAAAAAAAAAAAAAAAAAAAAAAAAAAAAAAAAAAAAAAAAAAAAAAAAAAAAAAAAAGAACTGAAGCAGTGATATTAATGACAGGAAATATTCAGAAAAAAATTTAACGGGAGTAATTATAGTCTTACAAAACTGATAAAGTGGTTGATTCTCCAAGGTCACATAACAATTATTAATATGCATGTGCTCAGCAACAGAAAATCAAAATATATGTGGCAAGAACTCAGACATGCAGAGAGAAATGAAACTTCTATTACAGTTGGAATTTTTTTCTATACACTCCTGGTAGTTCCAGCAGTCAAAAAAAAATAAATAAAAATGTAGTTGAACTGAAAAATATCAATCAAGTACATCCATAACTTTAGTACAGAATACTTCAAAAATAGACAAGTTCAACTTCCTCACAATTTCATTTGGACATTCATCAAAGAGAATCACATCTTAGGATGTGAAATACTAAAATGTTTAAATCTGAAGGAGCAGCTCAGAGGTATTTTCCTTGTCTGATATGAAAAAGGACCTCATTAGATTCTTAGCAAACCCAAAAAAGAATATCAGAGAACTCTGTAATAATATGGAATTAAGTAACAAATATATAAAAAAAGATATCAAGGATTTGCCAAAATGTTAAATGGCAATATAAAAAAAAAAAAATCAAACAAGCTGAAAGCTTTCTGCAGGTTATAAAGAGGCACAAGTTGTTCTTGGTTCTTTATCATTTCCACTTCATATTTACCTGTAGGGTCTATATAGGGAAGTTATTTTAGAAAAATAACATATAAAAAGCAAAAGTATTATTATTTTATACAAATGATATTCTAAATAATCCAAAAGAAGAAATTACTAGAATTAAAAGGTGAGGTTGAATCATAAAATAAGAAGGGCAAAAAATTGTCCTGGTAAGATAATGCTTGCATTAGAAATTAAAAGAAAAAACAAAACCAAAAACATTCATTTTTATAAAAGTAACTTTTATCCACCAGATGTAATTGCCATCTTGGAGGCTTACTGGTAAATAAGTTAACCCTTTCTAACTATTGCTGAACTCTGCCTGCCTCATTCAACTCAACTATTCTGGCCCAAACTCCTTTCCAAGATGATTGATTCAGAATAGTTTCTTTTGGCTTCTGACAAAAGAAGCATATAGATTTTTTTCTTGACCTGTATAAAACAGAAATTTAGTAAGAACATTTAAATATGCAAAGTGGAGATAAATTACCAGTATTCTGTATCTCAAGACATAAAATATCTAAAATATCCGTATTCCTTGAATTGATTAATGAATTCTTTATAAATCAATATTAGAATGCTACTTATAATTAAGTATTTAAGGGGTAATTCTTAAATGAACATGGAAATATAAGTGACTCAAAGCCAGAACAGTTATCAGTAACAACAAAACAACACTAAACAACAATAACATACCCTCACAATTCCAAAAATCTACTAATTGCATTTGTATGTCTCCATATACACAAACCTTGACTTTATCTTTCCATTATTTTAAGAGCTTTTTAAAATTTTTCTTTTATTTTTTCTTTTTGTTTGTTCACTTGTTCTTTTAGACAAGCTATGTCTCTGTAGACCAGACTAGGATCAAACTCATGTAAGTGTCCTTGATTCACCAAAGAATGATACCCTAAACTCAAATAGTATGCAAAAGCAAAGAATGTTTTACTCTGCAAAAGTCTAGCTTGTGGAGGTCTATGATTTACCAAGATGGAGATGGCTAGGTGATCTTGCAAGTTCAATTACAGCAGTTTAGGGGGATTTTTAGGAGTGATAGGTAACCGTTATGTTGATTGGTTGGCTTGACCTATAAGGGTATGGCGGTCTTTGGTATTGGTTATGGCTCTGGGAACATTCCAGAACTATAAAAAGGGCCCTGGAAACTTTACCTGAGGGAAGCATAGAAACTGTTGCTTGCTCACTGCTCTTGACTCAGTCCAGGTAATAGGGAATCTTCCAATGGACAGATTCTGATTCGCTGCCTGCAGCCTATGTTTTTTTTTTTTTTTCCAGTGAATAACTTACTTGGACTTGCCTAATTCTGGAAGGAAAACAAAACAAAACAAAAAAACAAACAAACAAAAAACACCTTTAGGACTAATCTCCTGAACTGCCAGTTTGAAGCCTGTCATGGAGGCAGCCTGTTTCAGGCTTCTCACTCAAAGCAATCCTATTGTCACCATCTGTTGGGTGTTGAAATTATAGACACGTACTCAACTTAAGGTTTGGTCATTTAGTTCCTCATTCATATTATAGAGAATAGGCTTTGGACACAGACAAACTCAAATACAAAGAGAGCGTCTTCAAGTCTGTAAAAGTATCTTTGATTTGCTCCATTTCATTGTTGTCTCAGAGGTTAACTGCTGAATAAGTTTACCTTTTTTTGTTACTACTGTCCTCTGCCTGGCTGGTTCAACTCAGCTGTTCTGACTCAAATTCTTCTGCAAGATGACTGATGAAAACTGGCTTCTCTTGGCTTCTGACTCAATTGCTCTGCTTAGCCTCAAACTATCTCTGACAATGTGTTCTAATCTTCTGGCTCATTCTCTGGTTTGTTCTGTTCTCTCTCTCTCTCTCTGTCTGTCTCTGTCTGTCTCTGTCTGTCTCTGTCTGTCTGTCTGTCTCTGTCTCTGTCTCTGTCTCTGTCTCTGTCTCTGTCTCTCTCTCTCTCTCTCCTCGATGCTGCACCCTAAAGCTGCTTTCTCTCTTTCCTATGTTGTTCTCATGGATTGATCATAGCCTGTCTCTGACTCATTCTGTCAAATCTTTCTCTGATTTGTCACTTTGTCTGCACCTCAATTCTAGATGTCACTTTCAAACATGGCTGTTTCCTTCTACAAATCAACCTTGACTGCATTGTTCAGGACTAAAGGTGTCTTGTGTGATCTAGTTCTTTGCATGTGATGACTTGTCAGAGCTGCGACATTGCTGGATTAAAATTCCTCTACACAAAACAAGAAAAACAGTGATTCATAGCTTAAATCCAGTCAGACTGTTTCACATATAATAGTGTTATGCATAAATTCGCATGTATAAAATAAACAAATGTATTAAAATTGTGTCAACAAAAGCTGAACATAATTTAAATCTTAGGCCAGTAAGATAGCTCATAGGATAAAATTCTTTGTCTCCCAACATAACATGTTAATGACGTGAGTTTATGTCTTGGAATGCACATAGCAGACAGAAAGAACTGAGTCCCTCATGATGTCCTTTGGAACGCAAATGGATACTGTGGCTTTTTGTCAATATAAAATATGTTAAGTAAATATAAATTTTCTCTGGCAAGCCTGTCTTAATTTTATGATTTCTAGTGCTGTAATATAATACTATAACATACAGCTTCATGGGGTAGAAACTCTTTATTTCATCTTACATCCAGTAGTTAAGTGTAGTCAAGGTAGGAACTTGGAGGCAGGACCTGATGAAGAGGCTACAGAGTCCTGCTTACTGCCTTGCTCCTCATTGCTTGGTCAAATTGTTTTTCTTTAACTATCCACCACCACAAGAGTAGCACTATTCCACATAGAATAGGCCCTCCTATATCAATCGCTAATGGAAAAAAAAAGTCCCACAGATTTGCCTACAGGCCAGTCTTATCAGTGCATTTAAAAAATATGATTCTTTCTTTCTAGATAATTCTAGGCTTGTGTTAAGTTGAGAGACACTAGCCAGCACAAAAGTCTAAGATATAACATTTTACTTCCTAGTACAAGGTCTTTGGGTAGACTAAAAGGCTTCAACATGTATAACACAGATGAGTTTTACAAAACATTATCCAAATTACTGTGTTTATAAAGGAAGTAACTTGATAATAGGGCAATGATCTTATATATTTCAACTGTAGATTAAAAATTTACAGCAATATTTGGTTCACCAACTATTCATAAGACATTTAATTTTTAATTTATATAAATGGCTATTCAGTGATATTTAATGTATGATGTAATGAAATGAGTCCAGTGGGTTCAAAAATTTCAATAAGTTTTGAATATCTATAAGACTGTGTTGAGATCTCTTGTTTAAACAAAATTGTATATGCTATTAGAGAAAGATTTGTCCTTTTAATCCTCTTATAAGTACAAAGCAGAAGAAATTATACCTAAATTCATCCCATTTTATACAAATTACTGGGAAATATATAAATTTGAAATCATATCAGAAAAATTGCAGATTATTATCTTAAAAGTTCTTTGTCTGGACTGGAGCAATCACTCAGCAATTAAGAGCAATAGAGGAATCTGGTTTGATTTCCAAAGCCCTCATTGTAGCTCACAGCTGTTTGTAACTCCAACTATATGAGATCCAATTCCTTCTTCTGTTGTCCTGAATAGTCAATACACACTTATTTTGCATAGACATACACTCAGCAAAAACACCCATATCTATAAAATTAGATTATTTTTCCATCCAAGAAATATTGTATAATATTAATCATCAGGCACTTGAAATATATTTGAGAACAACTTGTATTTATTTCCAAATTGAAAAATACATATTTCTTAGTAACAACACTGATCTTATGAAAAATATTATATGAAATGATCAGCTGTAAGGCCAACATTTTCAGATACATTGTAATTATTAGCAAAAATACACACTTTTCATGATTTTTTTAGATATCAGACTCAGTCAACTCAAAACAAAATATTTGAAAAATAATAGGTACCATTAACAATAATTTGATAGTAGTCATTCTTTTAAATAAAAAGAAGATTCTAGGATAAAAGTGGTCAGTTCATTAAAAATGATAAGCCCTATCACTAATTCTTTGTCATGACTCCCATACTTGCCGTTTATGAAGCAAAAAATGTTTTAGGTATTTTTTATACTTTTATTATAAAGACGAATTGTTCATCATGCCTATTTTTAATTTTAATAAAATTGTTTATTCTCCATTGTTGAAATTAAATTAAGTTCAAAATTTTTAGTATTTTTATGAAGAAAATTTTACAATGGAATAGCTTTATGTTCCTGATTTCACGACACTAAAAAATTATTCTTTAAATTATTTGTTGTCACTGCTTTGAGTTATTCTGCAGAACAGATTGTTCATTGGCAATTGTTTTTTACACATGACATCACAATGAAAAATGTTACCTGAGTGTTATATTTTTATGGACATGTTTTTGCTTTACAGGTTGTCTGAAGGTAGACTATGAATCTATGATGAAGATGCTGGGTGTAGTGACATACACCTTTAGTTTCAGCAATAGGAGAGGTACAGGCAGGCAAATCTCTGAGTCTTCAGAGTGAATTCTAAGATAGCCAGGGATACACAGAGAAACCCTGTTTTGAAAGACCAAAAGATAAATAAAGGTCAGTGTACTATATTTTGAGATTTGCTATGTTAAACAAGTAAGTTTTTAGGCATAAGTTCAATAAGGAATAAGTATAAAACTGAATCTTGAACACAGCACATCTGAATTAGAAATAAATTGAATAATGTATGAAGACACTCATATGAAAGCAATCTATTATCAAACAACACAGTTTTACATGTAATTTTCCTTGCAGATCAAAGATAAAGGTTCTATACTATGAAAATATAGTCTTGTGCTATATAAAATAATTACAATTGTGGACCACAATATGATAGTCATTCCATAAGAGTATACTATGAATACTCATCTTCCTCTTTATTTCTATACTTCCACTCTTAGCGTTAGATTTAGAGCCTTAAACAACACTGCACAGCTATATTTTTATGCATGAATAATATTGGAATATTGTCACACCCTACTGTACTTTACTGAAAAGCTTATTCTGGAGAAGAGATGGGCTCACCTTCTCCAAACATTTTGTTTAAACCTGTCTTGACTAAGGCTGCCCAAATTTCTCCATTGACAAAGGGAAGAAGAAAGAAACAGAATATGCTACAGAAATATTGAGGTATTAATAAGTGAGAGACCAAAGTGGTTTTATATTTTATTTCCTTTTTCTGTATATTACTTAAATACATATGTAAATTTATGTAATAAAGAAATTCTACAATAAATATCAATGTAATAACATTGGAACCTAAAAAAAAAGTTTTGCAACTTTTATTACTTAAATGTTGGAGGTGTGTTTTTATCATGTTGTTTTTGGTGGTGGTCTTAGTGATACTGCTTTTTTTCATTAAAATATATTACTATATGTGCTATGCAGCTGTCTGGGGAGAAGTGAACACATGTCAGTTTATGTCACAAAGAAGACCAATGAAAGTCCAAAGATATAATTCCATTCAAGTCTATGTTAGCAAATCAATGAGATTAATGGGGTTATTAATAGGTGTAAAGGCTAGGGATTATGTGTAAGAGTGTGGGTAGCTTAAAGGTCACAATATCACTGAACACTATAGCTGGCAATTTTCAAAAGCTGCAGTTTCCTGTACAACTTTCAGGGAATCTGGCCATTTGGAGCATCTCCCCAGTAATTGTTACTGCACATAATCTTGGAGGAGGGAAGGCTCATAAATCTTGTAAATGTGAAAATGTTGCCTACTATCTGAGCCTTGTTTCATTTACTCCCTGAATTTTAACCAGCCTTTTTCCAAGAAGGAATGTATCAATTGAGAGGAAATAGCTACATAGTCAGATGTCTTTAAAATACAATGTCTTTCTATATTGTGAATTCTAGGCTACCTGAGGCTATAGTGAGTGGTATTTTCTCAAAACATCAAAATAACAACAGAAAGAGGAGGAAAATAGAAAAAAACTGAGAGAGAAAATAATGCTACTGACAAGGGGATCTACATCACTTAAAAATTAGAGTAAGAAGTAACACTATGATAATAAAGAAAAATCTATAGTACACATGAAATATGTATTATGCCTCAAAATAACAATCTGGTTTATGATAATTTTTCCATCATATACAACATCTGTGACTTGAGAAATTGCAGCTGAAACTATAAATATGTCACCTAAGTAACAAAATATTACAAAACAATTAAACTATTGACTGCTAGTTGTAAAAAGTCTGATATAGCCATAGGCTGCAGTATTACTCATTTTAAGCCAAAAAATATACTTAAATTCAAGTTCCTGGTTTTATCTCCATGCTCTTTTTCTTCTATTTTTTCTTTGGACTTTTTTTTTCTTCACCCCCCACCCCCACACTTTCCATTGAAGCATTGTCCTTGAGCATGGTGAAAACAAAGAAAATACATGTACTTTAGTCCAAGCTCTTCTATAAGTTCAATACTTAAGTCAATATCATAAACAGCATTCTTAAATATCTTAGTTTAATCATTAATACTAATGAAACCAGACCAGTCCCCTACCCTCTCCACCCTTCATGTAATTTCCCTCTCTAGGATGATAAAAATCCCTAACCCCTGAGAGACAATTTATTTGCCTACTCAAGTGAAAGACCTTCCAAGCTGTATGTCTGTCCAAATACCATTTTTTTTTCTGTCTTACCAACATGCCACTGAAACCCTTTCACTGGGTTAAAAGTGTGCTGTTACTATTCTAAATATTTGTCTAATGTCATAAAGTAGCAATCTTAGATAGCTCTTGCTTAGAGATCCATACAGATCACTGTGTAAGATGCTGCAGGGGAAATATAGGTGAGAAATCACAGGTGGTCAGAGAAGTAGAGCAGTTTAGGAGAACATTTTCTATTTCCCTATTTTTCCTCTAATCAGATAAGATCCAGCTTGGGAGACTTTGCAGAATTCCTACCATGTGCACTTGTACCCTGTCTCTGGTTTCCCTGGTAACACTTCAAAGATAAGTTCTTCCTGAAGATTTAAATTACCATATTAAAAGATGGGGCTTTCTGGGCTTTGTTGAGGCACATTAAAGTAGAGGTACTTCCTCTAGTTCAGAATAAGAGATTTTAAGCCCTGCCTATAGCTCTGGGTGCAGAATGGATATTTCCACCTACTGAAAATATTTAATATTTTTGTATGATCTTTTGAAGACTGAATCCAGCTGGGCCTTTAAGTCACCTGGCTAGACACTCCTTTCTCATTCCCTTGAGGACATAGAAAAGAAAGGAGACGAACAGTTATCTATTTAAGGAAGTAATGTACTTTGCTCCAGAGAAGCCCTACCCTCCCTGCAGCTTGAATCAGGTATTACTGAGGACATGTAAAAGAAAGGGGAGGAACAGTTATCTATTTAAGAAAGTAATGTACTTTGCTTCAGAGAAGCCCTGTGCTCCCTACAGCTTGTATCAGGCCATGCAGCTTTCCTACATTTTTTATTCTTCCTTTGCATAGAGTGGAGAATATGATCCCCAGAACTAGAACAAGTTCAACCAAGTCAACTCAAAAAGTATTCTGTAAGACAGAAAGGTAATACAAAGCAGTTCAAAATACCAGAAGTTAAAACTAGCATAAAAACAGAGAGTTGGAAGTATAATCCTCCTTGACATTCAACAAAGATTAACTCTAAACCCAACAACAAAGGAAATTCCAATCTTCTAAGGGCAAAGAAGAGTCCCTTTGACAACACAAATTTATCTCACTAGTGGAAAGCATATTTACATTCAAGCCATAGGAATGCTTTCTTGCTAGGTAAGACCTAACCCTTTCTTCCCTGACCTTGAAACAAGCAGAAAGAAACAGCAAGGGAAATAAAACAAACAAACAAACAAACAAACAACAACAACAACAAAATCCTGACCTAAATACAATCTGTACTTTCTGTGAAATTGCAATTGTCTTTGCCCATCAAAAGTTAATTCCAACAAGCAATATTGGTAAATTCATTGAACCTGTAGGAATACTGACAAAATGCTTCTAAAGGGAGGATATCAAGACCAGAACCAGTGGATATTGTGCTGTCCAAAAATTGTCATTTGGTTGGGAGACTCTTAATGACTGCTTCTATTTCTTTAGGAGATATAGGGCTGTTTAGGTCATTAATCTGATCCTGGTTTAACTTTGGAACTTGGTATCTGTCTAGAAAGTTATCCATTTCATCCAGATTTTCCAGTTTTTTTGAATATAACCTTTTGTAGAAGGATCTGATGGTGTTTTGGATTTCCTCAGGATCTGTTGTTATGTCTCCCTTTTAATAATATTCAGTGTCTTTTATATTTTAGGATGGTTTTGATTGAAATAGCTTTATAAATTCCTATAAAATATATTTTTATTATTACCTATAACTAGGTGTTGTATAAAATAATATATTTCTCAAAATCATTGATACAGTATTTAAATTATTTTAACTAAAGCCCACATTTATTCATATTTCTTTACTTTTGTCTAGCATTCTATCATGGTATCAATAATATTTTATGTACTTGTCTCCTTGGACTTCTCTACATTCTCAGACAATTCTTGGGTTTTTTTGTGTTAATTTTTAAATTTTATTATTATTTTTTATATTCATTTTTTCCCAAATTTTATTAGATAATTTCTTCATTTACATTTCAAGTGTTATCCAGAAAGTTCCCAATACCCACCCCCCTCCCGGCCCTGCTCCCCTAACCACCCACTCCCACATCTTGGGCCTGGCATTCCCCTGAACTGGGGCATATAAAGTCTGCATGACCAAGGGGCCACTCTTCTCAATGATGGTCAACTAGGCCATCCTCTTCTATATATGCAGCTAGAGACATGAACTCAGGGGATACTAGTTAGTTCATGTTATTCTTCCACCTATAGGGTTGAAGACACCTTCAGCTCCTTTGGTACTTTCTCTAGCTCCTTCCTTGGGAACACTGTGTTCCATCTAATAGCTGACTGTGAGCTTCCACCTCCCTGTTTGCCAGGCATTGGTATAGTCTCCCACGAGACAGCTATATCCAGGTCCTTTCAGCACTATCTTGCTTGCATATGCTATAGTGTCTATTTTTGGTGGCTGATTGTGGGATGGACCCTGGCAGCTGCAGTCATTGGGTCCATCCTTTGGATTCAGCTTCACACATGATCTCTGTAACTCTTTCAAAGTGTGCTTTGTTCTTAATTCTAAGAAGGAGTGACATGTCTACATTTTGATCTTCCTTCTTCTTGAGTTTCATGTGTTTAGTAAATTGTATCTTGGGTAGTCTAGTTTTCTGGGCTAATATCCACATATCAGTGAGTACACATTATGTGAGTTCTTTTGTGATTGGGTTACTTCACTCAGGATGATGGCCTCCAGATCCATCCATTTGCCTAGAAATTTCATATATTTATTGTTTTTAATAGCTGAGTAGTACTCCATTGTGTAAATATACCAAAATTTTTGTATCCATTCCTCTGTTGAGGGACATCTGGGTTCTTTCCAGTTTCTGGCTATTATGAATAAGGCTGCTATGAACATAGTGGAACATGTGTCCTTATTACCAGATGGAATATCTTGTGGATATATGCCCAGTAGGGGTATTGCAGGATCTTCCAGTAGTACTATGTCCAATTTTCTGAGGAACCGCCAGACTGATTTCCAGAGTGGGTGAACCAGTTTGCATTCCTACCAACAATGGAGGAATGTTCCTCTTTCTCCACATCCACGCCAGCATCTGTTGTCACCTGAATTTGTGATCTTAGCCATTCTTACTGGTGTGAGGTGGAATCTCAGGGTTGTTTTGATCTGCAGTTCCCTGATGATTAAGGATGTTGAACATTTTTTCAAGTGCTTCTCAGCCATTCGTTATTCCTCAGTTGAGAATTCTTTGTTTAACTCTGTGCCCCATTTTTTAATGGGGATATTTGATTTTCTGGTGTCCACCTTCTTGAGTTCTTTATATATATTGGATATCAGTCCCCTATCTGATTTAGGATTGGTAAAGATCCTTTCCCAATCGGTTGGTGGCCCTTTTGTCTTGTTGACAGTATCTTTTGTCTTACAGAAGCTTTGCAACTTTATGAGGTCCCATTTGTCAATTCTTGATC
>LR753306.1:4232437-4243869 GCA_902729485.2 Mus minutoides | reverse complement strand
TTTTTTTTTTTTTTTTTTTTTTTTTTTTTTTTTTTTTTTTTTTTTTTTTTTTTTTTTTTTTTTTTTTTTTTTTTTTTTTTTTTTTTTTTTTTTTTTTTTTTTTTTTTTTTTTTTTTTTTTTTTTTTTTTTTTTTTTTTTTTTGTAGGAACACAGAGCTATGAATTTACCTCTCAGCAATGCTTTCATTGTGTCCCATAAGTCTGGGTATGTTGTGGCTTCATTTTCATTAATCTTTAGAAAGTCTTTAATTTCTTTCCTTATTCCTTCCTTGACCAAAGTATCATTGAGTAGAGTGTTGTTCAGTTTCCAAGTGAATGATGGTGTTCTGCTACCTATGTTGTTATTGAAGAGCAGCCTTAGTCCATGGTGATCTGATAGGATGCATGGGACAATTTCAATATATTTGAATCTGTTGAGGGCTGTTTTGTGGGCAATTAAGTGATCAATTTTGGAGAAGGTGCCATGAGGTGCTGAGAAAAAGGTATATCCTTTTGTTTTAGTATGAAATATTCTGTAGATATCTGTTAAGTCCATTTGTTTCATAGCTTCCATTAGTTCGACTGAGTCTCTGTTTAGTTTCTGTTTCCAGGATCTGTCCATTGATGAGAGTGGGGTGTTGAAGTCTCCCACTATTATTGTGTGAGGTACAATGTTTGATTTAAGCTTTACTAAAGTTTCTTTAATGAAAGTGGCTGCCCTTGCATTTGGAGCATAGATATTCAGAATTGAAAGTTCCTCTTGGAAAATTTTGCCTTTGATGAGTATGAAGTGCCCCTCTTTGTCTCTTTTGATAATTTTGGGTTGAAAGTCTATTTTATTCGATATTAGAATGGCTACCCCAGCTTTTTTCATCGGGCCGTTTGCTTGGAATATTGTTTTCCAGCCTTTCACTCTGAGGTAGTGTCTGTGGTTTTCCTGAGGTGTGTGTCTTGTAGACAGCAAAATGTCAGGTCCTGTTTGTGTAGTCAGTCTGATAGTTTATGTCTTTTTATTGGAGAATTGAGTCCATTGATATTAAGCAATATTAAGGAACAGTAATTGTTGCTTCCTGTCTTTTTTTTTTTTTTTTAGAGTTGGGATTCTGTTTTGTGGCGTTCTTCTTTTAGGTTTGTTGAAGGTTTACTTTCTTGCTTTCTCTAGGGCAGTGTTTCGGTCCTTGTATTGGTGTTTTTCTGTTATTATCCTTTGAAGGGCTGGATTCGTGGAAAGATATTTTCTGAATTTGAATTTGTCGTGGAATACTTTGGTTTCTCCCTCTATGGTAAATGAGAGTTTTGCTGGGTATAGTAGCCTGGGCTGGCATTTGTGTTCTCTTAGTGTCTGTATAATCTCTGTCCATGATCTTCTGGCTTTCATAGTCTCTGGTGAGAAGTCTGGAGTAATTCTAATATGCCTGCCTTTATATGTTACTTGACCTTTTTCCCTTACTGCTTTTAATATTCTGTTTTTATTTAGTGCGTTTGTTGTTCTGATTATTATGTGTTGGGAGGAATTTCTTTTCTGCTCCAGGCTATTTGGAGTTCTGTAAGCTTCTTGTATGTTTATGGGCATCTCATTCTTTAGGTATGGAAAGTTTTCTTCTATAATTTTGTTGAAGATATTTGCTGGCCCTTTAGTTTGTGAGTCTTCCTTCTCATCTAGTCCTATTTCTCTTAGGTTTGGTCTTCTCTTTGTGTCCTGGATTTCCTGGACATTTTGCGTTAGGATCTTTTTGCATTTAGCATTTTCTTTGATTGTTGTGTCTATGCTCCCTATCGAATCTTCTGTAGCTGAGATTCTCACTTCTATCTATTGTATTCTGTTGTTTATGCTCATATCTATGGTTCCTGATTTTTTTCCTATGGTTTCTATCTCCAGGGTTATATCCTTTTGGTTTTTCTTAATTGTTTCTACTTCCATTTTTAGGTTCTGGATGGCTTTGTTCAATTCCATCGCCTGTTTTGTATTGTTTTCCTGTAACTCTCTAAGTTTTTCCTCTTTAAATGCTTTTAGTTGTTTATCTGTGTTTTCCTGCATTTCCTTCTTATAGTCCTCCATCATCATCATGACGAGTGCCTTTATATCCATGTCCTGCTTTTCTAGTGTGCTGTTGTATCTAGAACTTGATATGGTGGGTGAGTTTGGATCTGCTGATGCCAAGTACCCATGGATTCTGTTGCTTCTGTTCTTACGCTTGCCTCCTGCCATTTCTGCCCGAGGAGACCTGGCATTGGTGCAGACCAGAAAGGACTTGCTGTTCTGCCCTGGGCCTTTATCAGTCTCCTGGCTGATGTTTCAAGTTCCATGAGATTGGGCCAGAACAGAGTCTGTGTTCCCCTGCTCACCTCAGGGCGCGAGATAGCTTGGGGAGTTCCGAAAGGGCCTAGGATAGTGCAGAGCGCCTGCGGCCCTAGCCCTGAGCTCCTTATATGATCTTAAAGTTCTTGGAGTCACTGGGCTCAGAGGAAAGATGGCAGGGTGTAGGGTGCTCTGGCTGGGAGAGGCTCAGCCTCTGGTGGGGCGGAGTTCTCGGTTCCTGCACCTGCTGGCAACAGCTGCCCCACTTCTCCCAAAACAACCTCTGCACTTCACTCATGAGTAACCCCAATGTGATCTTAAACTCCTGGGGTGTGGGGAGCACAGGACAGGCCCTAGCTGAGTCCGCTGGGCTCAGAGGAAAGGTGGCAGGGAGGGTGGTGCTCTGGCTGGGAGAGGCCCAGCCTCCAGTGGGGCAGAGTTCTCGGTTCCTGCACCTGTGGGCAACAGCTGCCAAACTGTTCCCAAAACCACCACTGCACTCCACTCACCTGTAATCCTATGTGATCTTAAAGTCCCTGGGTGTGGGGAGCACAGGACAGGCCCTAGCTGTGTCTGCTGGGCTCAGAGGAAAGGTGGCAGGGTGTGTCGTGCTCTGGCTGGGAGAGGCCCAGCCTCCAGTGGGGCGGAGTTCTTGGTTCCTGCCCCTGTGGGCAACCGCTGACCCACTGCTCCCCAAAACACCACTGCACTCCACTCACGCATAATCCATGTGATCTTAAAGTCCTGGGGTGTGGGAAGCACAGGACAGGCCCTAGCTGCATCCGCAGGCTCAGAGGAAAGATCACATTATAACATTTTAATGAAAGAATTTTCACAGTTTTTTAAACTTATAATGTACATTCATACACAAAATAATTAAAAACATGATAAAATAAAAATATCAAAAAGAAAGATATTGAAACAAGGTTGCTTAGTGAGTAAAGGCATTTGCTTCTAAGGCTCATCACCTGACTGTAATCACCAGAACCCACATGGTAGGAGACAAAACAGGTCCTCTGACCACAACATGAACCCATGGTACATGTACTTGTACACCTGCAGAAATACACACACACACACACACACACAAACACATACACACACATACACACACACACAGGGCAGGGTGGGGGTGAGAGAGGGAGAGAGAGAGAGAGATAGAAAGAGAGAGAGAGAGAGAAAATAAGTGGAATTTTAAAATAAATGGTAATATTATTCTCTTATATATGGTAATATTATTCTCCAATATTTGTACTTTGTATATAGTTAACACCTGCAGAGAAATTATGAAAGCTATTTTTAAAAAATGGAGTAAAAACACATACACAAATACATTGATGTATGGCCAAAAAAAAAAAAAAAAAAAGTACAGTAAAACAGGCCACATAAAGCCAAAAAAGTATAGGGATGTGTGTGTGGGGAAGGAAACCTGTCTAGCATAGGGTCTGTGACATCACAGAGCCAGTTGGCTCAGTTGTTAGCAACAGTCAGTCTGGCAACAGATGAGAATCCAATTCAGAAATCAGTGAAAGTCTTCCCTGACTCTCCCGGGGCAGCTTTATTCCTATTTCATTCATCCCTGGTTTCTAAGCCACTGAAAGCATTCTTCCAGAACATGGAGGAGGCTGAAGGTATTCCAGAAGAAACCCAGAACACTAGGAAAAAGTACACCTCAATCAGGTTAGTACTTGAGAGAACCTGTAAGAAGAAGATTAGTGACTGTCAGGAGCTTCAGAAAGGATGCTTTCTGCCACCGGAGTCTGTGAAGGTACTCTATGACTGGCTCTGTGAGCACAAGTTTGATGCCTACCCTACTGTAGGAGACAAACGAATGCTGGCCAAGAATACCGATTTATCTTACCTGCAGGTAACCAAATGGTTTTTAAATGTCCGCAGAAAATTCCGCTGGGAAATTGTTCACGATCCAGACAACTTGAGCAATGAAAGCCAGGTTGCCAATGCAGCCCAAGGCCAGGCTGCCAATGTAGCCCAGAAGCAGCACTCCAATCCATCCAAGGAGTTCAAGGCACAGTTTAACGCAAAAGCCAATATGCAGGATCTGCCCCTGGCAATCTGTCAAGAATCAGAAGAGAAAGTGCCATATCTGGAGTCTACTCTAAACCAGAAGGTTATCTCAGAAGCCAAAATAGAGAATGAAGACAAGAATTTAATCACTGAGCCTTGGTCTTCTGCTGAACTTGCATGGCCAGAGGAAAAGCCTGATATTAGCAAGTTCTACATGTTGGTTGATGTTGCTGTACAGAAGGCAGCAGAAATGGAGGAGCAGAAGAAGCAAAATCCCGACCCACAGGATCCCCAACAGAAGTTCATATAGCCACTTTTTTGAACTGTGGGATTCATTTATACTCAACCCGATTAGCTTGTAATGCCATCTTGTAATTTTCTTTTTTATTTGTAATGCCATCTTCTGTTCCAAATTATTGTCCCTCTTTAGAAGTATTTTACATGATCACATCTCAATTTTGCTGGCTACATCAATGTTTTCTGATGAAAGTTACTATCCATAATATTCAACTTTAACAAATTTCTAACTTTATTCTCCTCCCCTGGGATTTAAGACCTATATTATCTATTATTAAACATCATGCAAGCTACAGACAAGGATGTTCACAGTTATTCTCATTTTTTCCACCACAGAGAGTCCTGGTCACCAAGTCATCCTTCTTTCCCTCTCTTTGTATAACTACCTTTATTAGTAGTACAGATAATAGAAAGGAACAGCTCAAAAACCGGTGCTTTGAAGTTATAGGATCAATTTTAATGTATGAGTTTTTTTTAATTATTTATTTTCTTAATTTACATTTCAAATGCTATTCTGAAAGTCCCATCCCCCCTCCCCCCTCCCTGCTCCCTGCTCACCCACTCCCACTTCTTGGCCCTGGCGTTCCCCTGTATTGGGGCATATAAAGATTGCGGTACCAAGGGGCCTCTCCTCCAAATGATGGCTAACTAGGCCATCTTCTGTTACATATGATGCTAGAGGCACGAGTTCTGGGGGTTCTGTTTAGTTCATATTGTTGTTCCTCTTCTAGGGTTGCAGAGCCCTTCAGCTCCTGGTGTTCTATCTCTAGCTTCTCCAATGTGGGCCCCGTGGGCCCTCTTATGGATGACTGTGAGCATCCACTTATGTGGGAGTAGCTATATCAGGGTCCCTTCAGGAAACACTTGCTGTCCTATGCAATAGTGTCTGAGTTTAGTGACTGATCATGGGATGGATCCCTGGTGTTTTAATCTCTGTTCGGCCCATCCTATCATCTTAGCTCTAAACTTTGTCTCTGTAACTCCTTTCAAGGGTATATTGTTTCCTATTCAAAGGAGGAATGAAGTATCCACACGTTGGTCTTTCTTCTTGGTTTTCATGTGTTTTGCAGATTGTATCTTGGGTGTTATAAGTATCTGGGCTAATATCCATTTATCAGTCAGTGCATATCCAATGACTTCTTTTGTGATTGGGTTACCTCACTAAGGATTATGTCCTCCAGATTCATCCATTTGCCCATGAATTTCATAAATTCATTTTTTAAAATAGCAGAATAGTACTCCATTGTGTAAATGTACCATATTTTCTGTATCCATTCCTCTGTTGAGGGACATCTGGCAAGCTTGTACAACCACTCTGGAAGTCAGTCTGGTGTTATCTCAGAAAATTGGACATAGTACTACCAGAGGATCCAGCAATACCTCTCCTGGGCATATACCCAGAAGATGTTCCAACTGGTAAAAAGGACACATGCTCCACTCTGTTCATAGCAGCCTTATTTATAATAGCCAGAAGCGGTATGAGTTTTTAAATACTTTCAACTCTGTGTTTGTTTCTCTTCATATAGTTGATTTTGTGTTACAGTTCATCTCTGTAGGAATATGAGTATGAAAGCCAAACTAAAGTGATTTCATAATTTTTAGGGGTGGATAGAGTAAGTGTAATCTCTTAAGGTGAATACTAGTAAACATTTGGCATGGTAATTTCATGGACAACTTCAATTTGACAGGTTAATGCTGGCAATTCCTTGTGTATTCACTGAATTTGGAGAATGTATTTTGTTAGTTTTAATTATCTGCATCACAAGATATCTGTAAGAATAAATTCTCCCTAAACCAGCTATAGATACTTTATGGCGGGGGCGGGGGGTCAATCTAGATGATTTTAGTAAAACAGAAATTATACTCAGGAAATTTATATTGTGTTTGTTTTAATTATTTAACATTTATCTCAAAATGGTTGAGTAGGTAGGGATTGGTGAGAATTTAAATTTTCCACATGAAAATAATACTTTGTATATATGTATGACGCTTCTTCTATTGTATTAATCTCAGACAGATTTTCAATGGGAACCAAAGCACATTAATTCAGAAAAGTGTAATTTAGGATCTCTGATGTCATAAAGCTAAAATCTGTTCAATATGGCCTCCACTTCTGCTCCAGAAAGAGCAAAAATTAATGTGTTTTTGGTTGTTTTAATACAGTTCACACTATGTGCATTTTCAATATTTTTATTTTATTTTGAATTTTCATTTTATCTTTTTAAATCATTTTTGTAAACAGGTTTAGTGTGAATAATTTCAGATTCCCGGTTAATAAAAGGAGAGGAGGTCAGCAATCTCAAACTTACATTAGAGATGTAGAGTACAGCAATTCAAGTTTCTTTTTAATTATTGTTCTTTTTTTTTCTGTTAAGAAAAGACTTTATTGCGGCCACACAGCCTACACCAGCCCTAGGCGCCTGCCCCGCTTCACTCCACCTCCTTACCTTGGGTCTGGGTAGAAAGGAAAATTCACCAGCTCCCTAGGCAGAAGGCACAACTCCAACACCCCACTTCTGTCAGTGACTACGCCATTTTCTTATCTTTTTTTTTTTTTTATTAAGTATTTTCTTTGTTTACATTTCAAATGCTATCACCAAAGCCCCCCATACCCATCCCCTGTCCTGCTCCCAAACCCACCCACTCCTGCTTCCTGACCCTGGCATTTCCCTATACTGGGGTATATGATCTTCCTAATACCAAGTGCCTCTCCTCCCATTGATGGCCTACTAGACCATCCTCTGCTACATATGCAACCAGAGACACAGCTTTGGGTGGTACTGGCTAGTTCATATCATTGTTCTTCCTACTTAGTTGAAGATCCCTTTAGCTCCTTGGGTATTTTCTCTAGTTCCTTCATTAGGGTCTCTGCGAACCATCCAATAGATGACTGTGGGCATCCACTTCTATATTTGCCAGGCATTGGCATAGACTCACAGAAGAGAGCTATATCACAGCTCTGTCAGCAAAATCTTTCTGGCATATGCAATAGTGTCTGGGATTAGTGGTTGTATATGGGATGGATACCTGGGTGGGGCAGTCTCTGGATGGTCTTCTCTTCCATCTCAGCTCTCTACATTGTCTCTGTAACTCCTTCCATGGATACATTGTTCCCCATTCTAAGAAGGAATGAAGTATCCACACTTTGGTATTCCTTGTTCTTGAGTTTCATGTCTTTTGCAAATTGTATCTTGGACCTTCTAAGGTTTTGGGCTAATATCCACTTATCAGTGAGTGTATAGCATGTGAGTTCTTTTGTGATTGTATTACCTCACTAAGGATGATGTCCTCCAGACGCATCCATTTGCTTAAGAATTTCATGAATTCTTTGGTTTGAATTGCTGAGTAGTACTCCATTGTGTAAATGTACCACATTTCTGTATCCATTCCTTTGTTGAGGGACATCTGGGTTCTTTCCAGCTTCTGGCTATTATAAATAAGGCTGCTATGAACATAGTGGAGCATGTGTCCTTGTTATAAGTTGGAACATAATCTGAGTATATGCTCAGGAGAAGAATTGCTGGATCTTCTAGTAGTACTATGTCCAATTTTTTGAGGAACTGCCTAACTGATTTCCAGAGTGGTTGTACCAGCATACAATCCCACCAACAATGGAGGAGTGTCATTCTTTCTCCACATCCTTGCCAGCATCTGCTGTCACCTGGATTTTTTATCTTATCCATTCTGACTGTTGGGAGGTAGAATCTCAGTGTTGTTTTGATTTTCATTTTCCCGATGATTAAGGATGTTGAACTTTTTTCAGGTGCTTTTCAGCCATTTGGTATTCCTCAGTTGAGAATTCTTTGTTTAGCTCTGTTCCAAAAAATTTTAATGGGGTGATTTGATTTTCTGGAGTCCATCTTATTGAGTATATATATATATATATATATATAGGATATTAGTCCCCTTTCTGATTTTGAATTGGTAAACATCTTTTCACATTCTTTTGGTGGACTTTTTGTTTTAATGACAGTGTCTTTTTCCTTACAGAAGCTTTGGAATTTTATGAGGTCCCATTTGTCAATCCTCGATCTTACAGCACAAGCCATTGCTGTTCTGTTCAGGAATTTTCCCCCTGTTCCCACTTTCTGTTCTATATGATTCAGTGTTTCTCATTTTATGTGGAGTTCCTTGATCCACTTAGACATGACAGTAAAACAAAGAGATTAAAATGGATCTATTCGAATTCTTGTACATGATAACTACCAGTTGTGTCATCAAGATTTGTTGAAAAATGCTGTCTTTTTTTCACTGGATTTAGTTCCCTTACCAAATATCAAGTGACCATAGGTATGCGGGTTCATTTCTGGGTCTTCAGTTCAATTCTATTGGTATACCTGTCTGTCACTGTACCAGTACCTTGGAGGTTTTATCGCAATTACTCTGTAGTACAGCTTGAGGTTAGGCATGGTAATTCTAGCACAGTTTTGTTTATTGTTGAGAATAGTTTTTGCTATCCTAGGTTTTATTCCAGATGAATTTGCAAATTACCATGTCTAACTCAGTGAAGAATTGAGTTGGGATTTTGATGGGGATTGTATTGAATCTGTAGATTGTTTTTGGCAAAATAGCCATTTTTACTATATTGAATCTCCCAATCCATGAGCATAGGAGATCTTTCCATCTTCTGAGATCTTCTTTGATTTTTTTCTTCAGAGACTTGAAATTCTTATCATAAAGATCTTTTACTCCCTTAGTTATAGTCACATCAAGGTATTTTATATTATTTGTGACTATTGTGAAGGGTGTTGTTTCACTAATTTCTTTATCAGCCACTTCATCCTTTGTGTAGAGAAATGCCACTGATTTGTTTGAGTTAATTTTATATCGAGCTACTGCACTGAAGCTGTTTATCAGGATTAGGAGTTATCTGGTAGAATTTTAGGGTCACTTATATATACTATCATATAACCTGCAAATAGTGCTATTTTGTCTTCTTCCTTTCCAATTTGTATCCTCTTGATCTCCTTTTCTTATCTAATTGCTCTGGCTATGATTTCAAGTACTATATTGAATAGGTAGGGCAAAATTAGGCAGCCTTGTCTAGTCCCTGATTTTAGTGGGATTGCTTCCAACTTCTCTACATTCAGTTTAATGTTGGCTACTGGTTTGCAGTATATTGCCTTTATTATGTTTAGGTATAGGCATTGAATTCCTGATGTTTCGAAGTCTTTTATCATGTAAGGGTGTTAGCCTTTTGTCCAAAGTTTTCTCAACATCTAGGGAGATGATAAGGTGGATTTTGTCTTTGAGTTCGTTTTTTTTTTTTTTTTTTAAAGTGGATTATATTGATGGATTTCTATATATTAAACCACCCTTGCATTCCTTTTTTTGCCCAACTTTTAATAGATAATTTCTTCATTTACACTTCAAGTGTTATCCAGAAAGTTCCCTATACCCTCCCAGCCCTGCTCCCCTACCCACCTGCTCCCACATCTTGGCACTGGCATTCCCCTGTACTGGGGCATATAAAGTCTGCATGACCATTGGGCCTCTCTTCCCAATGATGGCCAACTAGGCCATCCTCTTCTATATATGCAGCTAGAGACATGAGCTCAGGGGGTACTAGTAAGTTCATGCTATTCTTCCACCTATAGGGTTGAAGACCCCTTCAGCTCCTTGGGTACTTTCTCTAGCTCCTTCCTTTGGAACCCTGTGTTCCATCTAATAGCTGACCATGAGCTTCCACCTCTCTGTTTGCCAGGCATTGGTATAGTCTCCCAGGAGACAGCTATATCCGGGCCCTTTCAGCACTATCTTGCTTGCATATGCTATAGTATCTATTTTTGGTGGCTGATTGTGGGATGGATCACTGGCAGCCGCAGTCATTGGGTCCATCCTTTGGATTCAGCTTCACACATGATCTCTGTAACTCTTTCAAAGTGTGCTTTGTTCTTAATTCTAAGAAGGGGGCACATGTCCACATTTTGATCATCCTTCTTCTTGAGTTTCATGTGTTTAGTAAATTGTATCTTGGGTAGTCTAGTTTTCTGGGCTAATATCCCCATATCAGTGAGTACATGTTATGTGAGTTCTTTTGTGATTGGGTTACTTCACTCAGTATGATGGCCTCCAGATCCATCCATTTGCCTAGGAATTTCATATATTTATTGTTTTTAATAGCTGAGTAGTACTCCATTGTGTAAATATACCAAAATTTTTGTATCCATTCCTCTGTTGAGGGACATCTGGGTTCTTTCCAGTTTCTGGCTATTATGAATAAGGCTGCTATGAACATGGTGGAACATGTGTCCTTAATACCAGATGGAAGATCTTGTGGATATATACCCAGTAGGGGTATTGCAGGATCTTCCAGTAGTACTATGTCCAATTTTCTGAGGAACCGGCAGACTGATTTCCAGAGTGGGTGAACCAGCTTGCATTCCTACCAACAATGGAGGAGTGTTCCTCTTTCTCCACATCCACGCCAGCATCTGTTGTCACCTGAATTTGTGATCTTAGCCATTCTTACAGGTGTGAGGTGGAATCTCAGGGTTGTTTCGATCTGCATTTCCCTGATGATTAAGAATGTTGAACATTTTTTCAAGTGCTTCTCAGCCATTCGTTATTCCTCAGTTGAGAATTCTTTGTTTAACTCTGTGCCCCACCTTTTAATGGGGATATTTGATTTTTTGGTGTCCACCTTCTTGAGTTCTTTATATATATTGGATATCAGTCCCCTATCTGATTTAGGATTGGTAAAGATCCTTTCCCAATCGGTTGGTGGCCCTTTTGTCTTGTTGACAGTATCTTTTGTCTTACAGAAGCTTTGCAACTTTATGAGGTCCCATTTGTCAATTCTTGATCTTACAGCACAAGCCTTTGCTGTTTT
>LR753306.1:4211594-4232337 GCA_902729485.2 Mus minutoides | reverse complement strand
TTACGATTGCTCTGTAGTACAACTTGAGGTCAGGCATGGTGATTCCACCAGAGGTTCTTTTATTGTTGAGAAGAGTTTTTGCTAGTCTAGGTTTTTTGTTATTCCAGATGAACTTGCTAATTGCCTTTTCTAGATCCTTGAAGAATTGAGTTGGAATTTTGATGGGGATTGCATTGAATCTGTAGATAGCTTTTGGCAAGATAGCCATTTTTACTATATTGATTCTGCCCATCCATGAGCATGGGAGATCCTTCCATCTTCTAAGATCTTCCTCAATTTCTTTCTTCAGAGACTTGAATTTCTTGTCATACAAATCTTTCACTTCCTTCGTAAGAGTCACACCAAGATATTTTATATTGTTAGTGACTATTGTGAAGGGTGATGTTTCCCTGATCTCTTTCTCACCCAGTTCATCCTTTGTATAGAGAAAGGCCATCAATTTGTTTGAGTTATTCCTATATCCAGCTACTGCACTAAAGCTGTTTATCAGGTTTAGGAGTTCTCTGGTGAAGTTTTTGGGGTCACTTATATATACTATCATATCATCTGCCAATAGCGATAATTTGAGTCTTCCTTTCCAATATGTATCCCCTTGACCTCCTTTTGTTGTAGAATCTCTCTGGCTAGGACTTCAAGTACTATATTGAATAGGTGGGGAGAAAGTGGGCAGCCTTGTCTGGTCCCTGATTTTAGTGGGATTGCTTCCAGTTTCTCTCCATTTAGTTTGATGTTGGCCACTGGTTTGATGTAGATTGCTTTTATCATGTTTAGGTAAGGGCTTGAATTTCTGATCTTTCCAAGACCTTTATCGTGAATGGGTGTTGGATTTTGTCAAATGCTTTCTCACCATCTAAGCAGATGATTATGTGGTTTTTATCTTTGAGTTTGTTTATATAGTGTATTAAGTTGATGGATTTCCGTATATTAAACCATCCCTGCATTACTGGGATGAAGCCTCCTTGGTCATGATGGATTTTCATTTTGATGTGTTCTTGGATCCCGTTGGTGAGAAATTTGTTGAGTATTTTTGCGTTGATATTCGTAAGGGAAATTTGTCTGAAGTTCTCTATCTTTGTTGCGTCTTTATGTGGTTTAGGTATCAGAGTAATTGTGGCTTCATAGAATGAATTGGGTAGTGTGCCTTCAGATTCTATTTTGTTGAATAGTTTGAGAAGAACTGGAACTAGGTCTTCTTTGAAGGTCTGATAGAACTCTGCACTAAACCCATCTGGTCATGGGCTTTTTTGGTTGGGAGACTCTTAATGACTGCTTCTATTTCTTTAGGAGATATAGGGCTGTTTAGGTCATTAATGTGATCCTGGTTTAACTTTGGAACTTGATATCTGTCTAGAAAGTTATCCATTTCATCCAGATTTTCCAGTTTTTTTTTTAATATAACCTTTTGTAGAAGGATCTGATGGTGTTTTGGATTTCCTCAGGATCTGTTGTTATGACTCCCTTTTCATTTCTGATTTTGTTGATTCGGATGCTATCCCTGTGCCCTCTAGTGAGTCTGGCCAAGGGTTTGTCTATCTTGTTGACTTTTTCAAAGAACCAGCTTGTGGTTTGATTGATTCTTTGGATAGGTCTTTCTGTTTCCACATGGTTGATTTCACCCCTGGGTTTGATTATTTCCTGCCATCTACTCCTCTTAGGTGACTTTGCTTCCATTTGTTCTAGAGCTTGAAGATGTGCTGCCAAGCTACTGGTGTAAGCTCTCTCCATTTTTTTTTTTTTTTTTTTTTTTTTTTTTTTTTTTTTTTTTTTTTTTTTTTTTTTTTTTTTTTTTTTTTTTTTTTTTTTTTTTTTTTTTTTTTTTTTTTTTTTTTTTTTTTTTTTTTTTTTTTTTTTTTTTTTTTTTTTTTTTTTTTGCAGGAACACAGAGCTATGAATTTACCTCTCAGGAATGCTTTCATTGTGTCCCATAAGTCTGGGTATGTTGTGGCTTCATTTTCATTAATCTTTAGAAAGTCTTTAATTTCTTTCCTTATTCCTTCCTTGACCAAAGTTTCACTGAGTAGATTGTTGTTCAGTTTCCAAGTGAATGATGGTGTTCTGCTACTTATGTTGTTATTGAAGAGCAGCCTTAGTCCATGGTGATCTGATAGGATGCATGGGACAATTTCAATATATTTGAATCTGTTGAGGGCTGTTTTGTGGGCAATTATATGATCAATTTTGGAGAAGGTGCCATGAGGTGCTGAGAAAAAGGTTTATCCTGTTGTTTTAGGATGAAATATTCTGTAGATATCTGTTAAGTCCATTTGTTTCATACTTTCGTTAGTTCGACTGAGTCTCTGTTTAGTTTCTGTTTCCAGGATCTGTCCATTGATGAGAGTGGGGTGTTGAAGTCTCCCACTATTATTGTGTGAGGTGCAATGTGTATTCTAAGCTTTACTAAAGTTTCTTTAATGAAAGTGGCTGCCCTTGCATTTGGAGCATAGATATTCAGAATTGAAAGTTCCTCTTGGAAGATTCTGTCTTTGATGTGTATGAGGAGCCCCTCTTTTTCTCTTTTGATAATTTTGGGTTGAAAGTCTATTTTATTCAATATTAGAATGGCTACCCCAGCTTTTTTCTTGGGCCATTTGCTTGGAATATTGTTTTCCAGCCTTTCACTCTGAGGTAGTGTCTGTCGTTTTCTTGAGGTGTGTGCCTTGTAGACAGCAAAATGTTGGGTCCTGTTTGTGTAGCCAGTCTGATAGTCTATGTCTTTTTATTGGAGAATTGAGTCCATTGATATTAAGCAATATTAAGGAACAGTAATTGTTGCTTCCTGTCTTTTTTTTTTTTTTTTAGGGTTGGGATTCTGTTCTTGTGGCTGTCTTCTTTTAGGTTTGTTGAAGGTTTACTTTCTTGCTTTCTCTAGGGCAGAGTTTCCGTCCTTGTATTGGTGTTTTTCTGTTATTATCCTTTGAAGGGCTGGATTTGTGGAAAGATATTGTGTGAATTTGAATTTGTAGTGGAATACTTTGGTTTCTCCGTCTATGGTAAATGAGAGTTTTGCTGGGTATAGTAGCCTGGGCTGGCATTTGTGTTCTCTTAGTGTCTGTATAATCTCTGTCCATGATCTTCTGGCTTTCATAGTCTCTGGTGAGAAGTCTGGAGTAATTCTAATATGCCTGCCTTTATATGTTACTTGACCTTTTTCCCTTACTGCTTTTAATATTCTGTTTTTATTTAGTGCGTTTGTTGTTCTGATTATTATGTGTTGGGAGGAATTTCTTTTCTGCTCCAGGCTATTTGGAGTTCTGTAAGCTTCTTGTATGTTTATGGGCATCTCATTCTTTAGGTATGGAAAGTTTTCTTCTATAATTTTGTTGAAGATATTTGCTGGCCCTTTAGTTTGTGAGTCTTCTTTCTCATCTAGTCCTATTACTCTTAGGTTTGGTCTTTTCATTGTTTCCTGGATTTTCTGGATATTTTGAGTTAGGATCTTTTTGCATTTAGCATTTTCTTTGATTGTTGTGTCTATGCTCCCTATCGAATCTTCTTTAACTGAGATTCTCTCTTCTATCTCTTGTATTCTGTTGTTTATGCTCATATCTATGGTTCCTGATTTTTTTCCTATGGTTTCTATCTCTAGGGTTATCTTCTTTTTGTTTTTCTTAATTGTTTCTACTTCCATTTTTAGGTTCTGGATGGCTTTGTTCAATTTCATTACCTGTTTGGTATTGTTTTCCTGTAACTCTCTAAGTTTTTCCTCTTTAAATGCTTCTAGTTGTTTATCTTTGTTTTCCTGCATTTCCTTCTTATAGTCCTCCATCATCATCATGACGAGTGCCTTTATATCCATGTCCTGCTTTTCTGGTGTGCTGTTGTATCTAGGACTTGGTGTGGTGGGTGGGTTTGGATCTGCTGATGCCAAGTACCCTTGGATTCTGTTGCTTCTGTTCTTATGCTTGCCTCCTGCCATCTCTGCCCGAGGAGACCTGGCATTGGTGCAGACCAGAAAGGACTTGCTGTTCTGCCCTGGGCTTTTATCAGTATCCTGGCTGATGTCTCAAGTTCCACAAGATTGGGCTGGAACAGAGTCTGTGTCCCCCTGCTCACCTCAAGTTCTGAGATAGCTTGGGGTGTCCCGAAAGAGCCTAGGAGTGTGCACAATGCAAGCGGCCTGAGCCTTGAGCTCCTGATGTGATCTTAAAGTCCTTGGAGTCACTGGGCTCAGAGGAAAGATGGCAGGGTGGAGGGTGCTCTGGCTGTATTTTTCAAAAATAAGTCAAATTTTTCATTTCATGCTAGAAAACATAACCAACGGGATAACACATTTTTTTTTTTTTTCCGGCCTGATTCAAATAGGAAAAAAAAAATGCACACAATTCACTATGAGAATTTTTTTCCATTTTACTTAATTTATTTATTGAATTATTTTTGTCTATATAGATTCCTTGGTATTTATTTCATAATTGGACAACAACTAAATATTTTCTTGTATAATTACTTAAATCCTTACTACTCTGGCCATTATAAGCTTTTTCAAATGATTCCTGAAGAGTTTTGACATTTTGGCAATCATAGTGGATTTTTGTTTTTTATTTCTTTTAGTCATTGTTTCTGGCAGAACAAGATATGTGCCATTTGGAGAATCAGTAATTACTTGCAGAACTTCTCTTTCCTTTTTTTTTTTTTTTTGAGAAATATTGTTAGAAATCAAGACCTAGATCTGGGTTCTGCTTATTTCTATGGGGTACTACTCTTTCTAGGTAATGACTGACCTATAAAATATAAAAGTGCCTTTAATCTATTATATGCACACATATTTCTCTTGTACAATGTGTTAATGCAACTGTGCTTTTGTAGTTTTATCAAATGTAATCAAGTAAAACAATGACTATATTAGCTTTTCTTCCTAATTCCTATAATCTTCACATCACAGAGATACCTATTATCTATTCTTGATGTAGTAATTTGTTCAATGGTAATATGGATGTATAGTGGTGACAAATTTTTGATCTATAAGTTTATGTGAAATAGCTTTCCTTCTGGAATATGTTTTTTATCACAATCCTTATTGTCTGTTGCTTTATGACCTACAATTACTTCCTTAATTAATTCAGTATATTACCATACATTGCCTTGGTGAAATTCCACTAAATCTTTTTATTGGGAAATCCTGCTACTTAAGGTCAAAGTATGCAATGTCTGAATAGCTCATCTGAGCTCTTCCTGGAATGAAGGTTTGCCTTTGTCAGCAGGGTTTCCCCTTTTCTGATCTTGTTTGGGGAGCCCAACACCTGAGGAATGTCAAGTAACCCTTGGAAAACTTAAAAGTTCAAATACCCCTTCCCTAATAAAAGCCCACCCAGCAAATGCCTAGGATTCCTAGAATGCATCTCCATACAAATGAGGCATTTACAATACATTAAACTCTAGCCAATGATTTTACATTAACCTGGAAATTTTCTTCCCACTCTCCACAGTTCATATATAGCCTTGAAACATGCCAATAAAGTGTATGCATACCAACTGTTTTACTGGTAATCATCTAAGAGAATATTTTCATTGAGTATTGTCTAAAAGAACTATGACACTAAAAACCATGAGAGTAGGCCTTCTCCCTATTCTCCTACACTGGAACTCATTCCTAGCATGAATGGGATACTATAGACCCCACTCTTTCCAGAGTCTGCTTCTAGCTTGGTAGGCCTTGATTCCTGGACTTCCTGAGAGGATAAATGGAGGACATGGAACCACATCTGTTTCCCAACACAAATACCAAAAAAAAGATGACACACATTCCATGTTCCATTCTGCTGTTATAGACAATACTGATATTTTGGTGCTTTTACGTGGTTTTGTTATACCTCAGTGGAGATTCTCTGTTTGTGCCATCCCTGTGGAATATTTTAGTTTTTGCTCCACGTGTTTCACTGCTATATTAGCATACAAAATATTTTCCATATGTTAAATAAAGAATTTTATGTTTATTGTGTTCAACTATTCATTGTCTTGTTTCTGGAACTCATTTTGTAAGGTATAGCATTAAGTGTGAATAAACACCCCTTTCTTGTAGTTGATTTAAAAAAAAATAAAAGCTTTACTGTGTTATGATATGCAGGTTTTGAGATTTACTTCTTATTATATTAAGATAATTTCTTCTTTATGTGTCCTATCTTTATGTATATCTAGCACATGATTAAATGGAGTAAAATTAATTTTATCCCTAGAGTAAAAATATTAACTGTCAGAACATTATTATTAAGTACATTTTTGTTCAAGAGTTTGGCTTCACTTTTGTTCTAAAACAAATTGATATTTATTCAAATGGGGTTAGTATTGCAATGAAAATAATTGAACCACATGCATATAAAATTAAATGAATAAAAAGAATATTGATTGACTGGCAATGCTCATATTAATGTTTATTTTATATATTGGGGTTATAGCCACATAGACTAAAAAGGAAGGATACAACCTTTACTTTTGTGATTGAACAAGTGTATGGAATAAAAATTTGCATTATAAATATGATGAAGGAGGCAGAAGAGAAGACATAATTTAGAGAAGAATAACTATCAAATGAGACTATGTTTTATGTAAATAAACTGCACATGGCTTTTATAAGTAAAAAAATTAGAGATACAAATGTGTACATTACAACTGAAAGAAATAGAAAAATAAGAATATACATTAAAAAAAAAAGCCAGGCGTGGTGGTGCACGCCTTTAATCCCAGAACTCGGGAGGCAGAGGCAGGCGGATTTCTGAGTTCGAGGCCAACCTGGTCTACAAAGTGAGTTCCAGGACAGCCAGGGCTACACAGAGAAACCCTGTCTCGAAAAACAAAACAAACAAACAAACAGAAAAAAGAATATACATATAAGTCATTATAAACACTAACAAACATTTTCAAAATTAATTTTATCAAAGCTATAGAAATTAACAAGTGCTCTTACCGCCATTTAAGGACTTATTTCAAGAAAAAAAATTCAGGAAAATTTGTAGAAAAAATTTCTGTTGAAAATTGCTACATGTACTGGCTAGGTTTGTGTCAACTTGACACAGCTGGGTTATCACAGAGAAAGGAGCTTCAGTTGGGGAAATGCCTCCATGAGATCTAGCTGTGAGGCATTTTCTCAATTAGTGATCAAGGGCCCCTTGTGGGTGGAACCATCTCTGGGCTGGCAGTCTTGGGTTCTATAAGAGAGGAGGCTGAGCAAGCCAGGGGAAGCAAGACAGTAAAGAACATCCTTCCATAGCCTCTGCATCAGCTCCTGCTTTCTGACCTGCTTGAGTTCCAGTCCTGACTTCCTTTGGTGCTAAACAACTGTATGGAAGTGTAAACCCTTTCCTCCCCAACTTGCTTCTTGGTCATGATGTTTGTGCAGGAATAGAAACCCTGACTAAGATACTACATAATGTAAATGTTAACTAAACTTTTTTTTTCAAAAAATTTTTTTTATTAGATATTTTCTTTATTTATATTTCAAATGTTATCCTGAATGTCCCTTACACACTCAGCCTACCCTGTTCCCCAAACGCACCCACTTCTGTTTCCTGGCCCTGGCATTGCCCTGTGCAGGGACATATAATCCTTGCAACACCAAGGGCCTCTCCTCCCAATGATGGCAGACTAGGTCATCTTCTGCTACATATGCAGCTAGAGACACAAGCTCTGGGGATACTCATTAGTTCATATTGTTGTTCCTCCTATAATGTTACAGATACCTTCAGCTTCTTGGGTACTTTCTCTAGCATCTCCATTGGGTTCCCTGTGTTCCATCCAAGAGATGACTGTGAATATCCATTTCTGTATTTGACAGGCATTGGCATACCCTCACAAAAGACAGCTATATCAGGGTCCTGTCAGAAAAAAAATATTTCTGGCATATGGAATAGTGTCTGTATTTGGTGGCTGATTATGGGATGGATCCTAGGGTGGGGCAGTCTCTGTATGGTCCTTCCTTCTCAGCTCTGAACTTTGTTTCTATAACTCCATCCCTGGGTATTTTGTTCCCCATTCTAAGGATGAATGAAGTATTATTATTATCGTTATTTTAATTTTTTAACTCATTATTTTTAGTAGTTGAATAGTACTCCATTTTGTAAATGTACTATATTTTCTTTATCCATTCATCTGTTGAGGGACATCTGGGTTCTTTCCAGGTTCTGTCTATCATAAATAGGCTGTTGTTAACATAGTGGAGCATGAATCCTATTACTAGTTCAGCACCATCTGGGTATATGCCCAGGAGTGGTATAGCTGGGTCCTCAGGTAGTACTATGTCCAATTTTCTGATGAACTGCCAGACTAATTTCCAGAGTGATTGTAAAAGCTTGCAATCTCACCAGCAATGGAAGAATATTCCTCGTTCTCCACATCCTCGCCAGCATCTGCTCTCACCTGAGTTTTTGATCTTAGCCATTCTGACTGGTGTGAGGAGGAATCTCAGGATTGCTTTGATTTGCATTTCCCTGATGATGAAAGATGTTGAACTTTTTTTTTTTTTTTCAGGTGCTTCTCAGCAATTCAGTATTTCTCAGTTGCAAATTCTTTATTTAGATCTGTACCCCATTTGTTAATGGGGATATTTGTATTTCTGTAGTCCAGCTTATTGAGCTCTTTGTATATATTGGATATTAGTCCCTTATCTGATTTAGGATTGGTAAAAAACCTTTCCCAATCTGTTGGTGGCCTTTTTTTGTCTTATTGACAGTCTGTTTTGCATTACAGAAGCTTTGCAATTTTATGAGGTCCCATTTGTCAATACTTGATCTTACAGCATAAGCCATTGCTGTTCTGTTCAGAAATGTTTCCCCTGTGCCCATATATTCAAGACTTTTCTCCACTTTCTTTGCTATAAGTTTTAGTGTCTCTGGTTTTATGTGGATTTCCTTGATCTGCTTAAAGTTTAGCTTTGTACAAGGAGATATGAATGAAACAATTAGCTGGGCATGGTGGTACATGCCTTAAATCCCAGCAATTGGGAGGCAGAGGCAGGTAAATTTCTGAGTTCAAGGCCAGGCTGGTCTACAGAGTGAGTTTCACAACAGTCAGTGCTACACAGAGAAACCTTGTCTCAAAGAAGAAAAAAATGAATCAATTTTCATTCTTCTAGGTGATAACTGCCAGTTGAGCCAGCATTGTTTGTTGAAAATGCTCTCTTTTTTTCCACTGGATGGTTTTAGCTCCTTTGTCAAAGATTAAGTGACCATGGGAGTGTGGGTCATTTCTGTGTCTTTAATTCTATTTCATTGATCTACCTGTCTGTCGCCTTAAGAGTACCATGCAGTTTTTATCACAAATGCTCCTTAGTACAGCGTGAGGTCAGGCATGGTGATTCCCCCATGGTCCTTGAATTGTGGAGAAGAGTTTTTGCCAACCTAGTTTTATTTTTCTTCTTATTCCAGATGAATTTGCAAATTGCCCTTTCTAATTCTGTGAAGAATTTAGGTGAAATTTTGATGGTGATTGTGTTGAACCTGTAGATTGCTTTCAGGAAGATACCCATTATTTTTCATATATATATAATTTCTTCATTTGCATTTCAAGTGTTATCCCATAAGTCACATATACCCTCCCCTCACCCTGCTCCCCTACCCACCCACTCCCAGTACTTGGCCTTGGCATTCCCCTGTACTGGGGCATATAAACATTGTTAGACCAAGGGCCTTTGTTCCCCAATACGGGGAACATATTTGGGGAACATAGTTGGCCATCTTCTGCTACATATGCAGCTAGAGACATGATCTCTGGGGGTTCTGATTAGTTCATATTGTTGTTCCATCTATAGGGTTGCAGACCCCTATAGCTCTTGGGTACTCTCTCTAGCTCCCACATTGGGGACCCAGTGTTCTGCCCTATAGATGATTGTGAGCATCCACTTCTGTATTTTTCAGGGACTGTCAAAGCCTCACAGGAGACAGCTATATCAGGGTTCTTTCAGCAATATCCTGCTGACATATGCAGTAGTGTCTGCATTTGGTGGCTGATTATGTGATGGACCACCCAGGTGGGGCACACTCTGTATGATCCATCCTTTCATTTTAGCTCCATACTTTGACTCTGCACCTCCTTCCATGTATATTTTAATCCCTATTCTAGGGAGGAATGAAGTATCCATGTGTTGGTCTTTCTTGATTTTCTTATGTCCTGGGTATTCTAGGTTTGGGGGCTAATATCCACTTATCAGTGAGTGCATATTAAGTGACTTCTTTTGTGATTGGGTTACCTCACTCAGGATGAGATCATCCTGATACATCCATTTACTCAAGAATTTCATAAATTCATTGTTTTTAATAGCTGCATAGTACTCCATTGTGTAAATGTACCACATTTTCTGTATCTATTCATCTGTTGAGAGACATCTGGGTTCTTTCCACCTTCTGACTATAATAAATAAGGCTGCTATGAACATAGTGGAGCATGTGTCCTTGTTACCAGTTGGAATATCTTCTGGGTATATGCGCAGTAGAGTTATTGCTGGATCTTCCAGTAGTACTATGTCCAGTTTTCTGAGAAACTTCCAGACTGACTTCCAAGGGGTTGTAGCAGCTTGCAATCTCACCAGCAATGAAGGAGTGCTCCTCTTTCTCCACATCCTCACCAGCATCTACTGTCACCTGAATTTTTGATCTTAGCCATTCTGACTGGTGTGAGGTGAAATCTCAGGGTTGTTTTGATTTGCATTTCTCTGATGATTAAGGATGTTGAACATTTTTAAGGTGCTTCTCAGCACTTTGGCATTCTTCAGTTGAGAATTCTTTGTTCAGCTCTATATCCCATTTTTAATGGGGTTATTTGAATTTCTGGAGTTCAGCTTCTTGAGCTCTTTGTAAATATTGGATATTAGCTTCCTATCAGATTTAGGATTGGTAAAATTTTTTTCCCTATCCATTGGTAGCCTTTTTGTCTTATTGACAGCATCTTTTGCTTTACAGAACCTTTGCAATTTTATAAGGTCCCATTTGGTGACTTGTGATTTTACAGCACAGGCTATTGGTGTTCTGTTTAGGAATTTTACCCCTGTGCCCATATCTTCCAGGATTTTCCCCACTTTTTCCACTATGAATTTCAGTGTCTCTGGTTTAATGTGGGGGTCTTTAATCCACTTAGACTTGAGCTTTGTACAAGGAGAAAGGAATGGATCAATTCGCTTTCTTCTGCATGTTGACCACTAGTTGTGCCAGCACCATTTATTGAAAATGCTGTCTTTTTTTCCACTGGATAGTTTTAGCTCCCTTGTGGAAGATAAGGTGACCCAAGGTGTATGGGTTCATTTCTGGGTCTTCAATTCTATTCCATTGGTCTACCTGTCTTTTGTTATACCAATACCATGCAGTTTTTATCACAATTGCTCTGTAGTACAGCTTGAGGTCAGGCATGTTGATTCCACCAGAGGTTCTTTTATTGTTGAGGATAGTTTTTTGCTATCCTAGGTTTTTTATTATTCCAGATGAATTTGCAAATTGCCCTTTCTATCTCAGTGAAGAATGGAATTGGACTTCTGATGGGGATTGCATTGAATCTGTAGATTGCTTTCAGGAATATAGCCATTTTGACTATATTAATCCTGCCAATCCATGAGCATGGGAGATCTTTCCATCTTCTGAGATATTCTCCAATTTCTTTCTTCAGAGACTTGAAATTCTTGTCATACAGATCTTTCACTTCCTTCCTTAAAGTCACACCAAGGTATTTTATATTATTTGTGACTATTGTGAAGGGTGTTGTTTCCCTAATTTCTTTCTCATGCTGTTTATCTTTTGTGTAGAGAAAGGCCACTGATTTGTTTGAGTTAATTATATATCCAGCTAAAGTGCTAAAGCTGTTTTTCAGTTTTAGGAGTTTTCTGGTAGAATCTTTAGGGTCACTTATATATACTATCATATCATCTGCAAATAGTGATATTTTGACTTCATCCTTTCCAATTTGTATCCCTTTGATCTCCTTCCATTGTCAAATTGCTTTGGCTAGGACTTCAAGTACTATATTGAATAGGTAGGGAGAAAGTGGGCATCCTTGTATAGTCTTGATTTTAGTGGGATTGCTTCCAGCTTCTCTCCATTTACTTTGATGTTGGCTACTGGTTTGCTGTATATTGCTTTTATTATGTTTACACTTGGGCCTTGAATCCCAGATCTTTTCATGACTTTTATCATGAATGGGTGCTGGATTTTGTCAAATGCTTTCTCAGCATCTAAGGAGATGATCATGTGATTTTTGTCTTTGAGTTTGTTTATATAGTGGATTACGTTGATGGATTTCTTTACATTAAACCATCCCTGAATCCCTGGGATTAAGCCTACTTGGTCATGATGGATGATCGTTTTGATGTGTTCTTGCATTCAGTTTGCGAGGATTTTATTGAGTATTTTTGCATCAATATTCATAAGGGATATTGGTATAAAGTTCTCTTTCTTTGTTGGATCTTTGTGTGGGTTAGGTATCAGAGTAATTGTGGCTTTGTAGAACGAATTGGGTAGAGTACCTTCTGTTACAAAATTGTGGAATAGTTTGAGGAGAGTTGGAAATAGGTCTTCTTTGAAGGTCTGGTCTTGGGCTTTTTTTGATTGGGAGACTATTAATGACTGCTTCTATTTTTTAAGGGGAAATGGGACTGTTATGATTGTTAATCTGATCCTGCTTTAGCTTTGTTACCTGTTACCTGTCTACAAAGTTGTCCATTTCATCCAGCTTTTCCAGTTTTGTTTAGTATAGGATTTTGTAGTAGGATCTGATGATGTTTTGGATTTCTTCAGGCTTGGATGTTATGTCTCCTTTTTCATTTCTGATTTTGTTAATTCAGATACTGTTCTTCTGCCCTCTAGTTAGTCTGGCAAAGGGTTTATCTATCTTGTTGATTTTCTCAAAGAACCAGCTCCTGGTTAAGTTGATTCTTTGATTCTTTGAATAGTTCTTTTTGTTTCCACTTGGTTGATTTCAGCCCTGAGTTTGAGTATTTCCTGGCTTCTAATCCTCTTGGGTGAATTTGCTTCCTTTCGTTCTAGGGTTTCTAGGTGTTCTGTTAGACTGCTAGTATATGCTCTCTCTAGTTACTTTTTGGAGGTACTCAGGGCTATGAGTTTTCCTCTTAGGACTTCTTTCATTGTGTCCCATAAGTTTGGGTACGTTGTGGCTTCATTTTCATTAAACTCTAAAAAGTCTTTAATTTCTTTCTTTATTTCTTCCTTGACAAAGTTACCATTGAGTAGAGTGTTGTTCAATTTTCACGTGAATGCTGGCTTTCTATTATTTCTGCTGTTATTGAAGATCAGCCTTAGTCTGTGGTGATCTGTTAGGATGCATGGGATAATTTCAATATATTTGTATCTGTTAAGGCATGTTTTGTGACCAATTACATGGTCTATTTTGGAGCAAGTACCATGAGGTGCTGAGAAGAAGGTATATCCTTTTGTTTTACGATAAAATGTTCTATAGATATCTGTTAAATCCATTTAATTCATAACTTCTATTAGTGCCCATGTGTCTCTGTTTAGTTTCTTTTTCCAGGATCTGTCCTTTGGTGAGAGTGGGGTGTTGAAGTCTCCCACTATTATTGTGTGAAGTGCAATGTGTGCTTTGAGCTTTACTAAAGTTTCTTTAATGAATGTGGCTGCCCTTACATTTGGAGCATAGATATTTAGATTTGAGAGTTCATTTTAGTGGATTTTGCCTTTGATGAGTATGAAGTGCGCCTCCTAGTCTTTTTTGATAACTTTGGGTTGGAAGTCAATGTTATTAAATATGAGAATGGCTACTCCTGCTTGTTTCTTCAAGCCATTTGCTTAGAAAATTGTTTTCCAGCTCTTTACTCTGAGGTAGTGTCTGTCTTTGTCTCTGAGGTGGGTTTCCTGTAAGCAGCAAAATGTTGGGTCTTGTTTGTGTAGTCAGTCTGTAAGTCTATGTCTTTTTATTGGGGAATTGAGTCCATTGATTTTAAGAGAAATCAAACAAAAGTTAGTGTTACTTCCTGTCTATTTTTAATGTTAAAGATGGGAGTCTGTTCTTGTGGCTGTATTCTTTTAGTTTTGTTTTTTTTTTTTTTTTTTTTTTTTTTTTTTTTTTATTTTTTTTTTTTTTTTTTTTTTTTTTTTTTTTTTTTTTTTTTTTTTTTTTTTTTTTTTTTTTTTTTTTTTTTTCAACTTTTATTAGATATTTTCTTCACCAAACATAGACACTATATCATATGCCAGCAAGATGGAGCTGAAAGGGCCCGGATATAGCGGTCTTTTAGTTTTGTTAAAGGATGACTTTCTTATTTTTTCTAGGGTACACCCTTTGAGTTGGTGTTTTTCCATTATTATCTTTTGAAGGGCTGGATTTGTGGAAAGATATTGTGTGAATTTAGTTTTGTCATGGAAAACTTTGGTTTCTCCATCTATGGTAATTGACAGTTTTGCTGGGTATAGTTGGTTGGGTTGGCATTTGTGTTCTTAGTGTCTGCATAACATCTGTCCAGGATCTTCTGGCTTTCATAGTCTCTGGTAAGAAATCTGGAGTGATTCTAATAGACTTGACTTTATATGTTACTTGACCTTTTTCCCTTACTGCTTTCAATATTCTGTCTTTATTTAGTGTGTTTGTTGTTCTGATTATTATGTGTTGGGAAGAATTTCTTTTCTGGTCCAGTCTGTTTGGAGTTCTGTAGGCTTCTTGTATATTTAAGGGGCATCTCATTTTTTAGGTATGGAACGTTTCCTTCTATGATTTTGTTGAAGATATTTGCTGGCCCTTTAGTTTGAGAGTCTTCATTCTCATCTATTCCTATTACTCTTAGGCTCTTACTCTCCTGGCTGATGTCTCAAGTTCCACGAGATGGGGCCAGAACAGAGGCTGTGTTCCCCTGCTCACCTCACTTCCAGAGATAGCTTGGGGAGTCCCGAAAGAGCCTAAGGGAGTGCACAGAGCCTGAGGCCCAGGCCCTGAGCTCCTGATGTGGTCTTAAAGTCCTGGAGTTGCTGGGCTCAGAGGAAAGATGGCGGGGTGGTGAGTGCTCTGGCTGGGAGAGGCCCAGCCTCCGGTGGGGCGGAGTTCTCAGATCCTGCCCCTGGGGGCAACTGCTGACCCACTGCTCCCCACACCACCTCTGCACTGCACTCACGCGTAACCCCGATGCTATCTTAAAGTCCTGGGGTGTCCCTAGCTGTGTCCGCTGGGCTCAGAGGAAAGATGGCGGGGTGGCGGGTGCTCTGGCTGGGAGAGGCCCAGCCTCTGGTGGGGCGGAGTTCTCGGATCCTGCCCTTGGGGGCAACCTCTGACCCGCTGCTCCCAACACCACTACTGCACTGCACTCTCACGTAACCCTGATGCGATCTTAAAGTCCTGGGGTGTCCCTAGCTGTGTCCACTGGGCTCAGAGGAAAGATGGTGGGGTGGCGGGTGCTCTGGCTGGGAGAGGCCCAGCCTCCGGTGGGGTGGAGTTCTCGGATCCTGCCCCTGGGGGCAACTGCTGACCTGTTGCTCCCAACACCACCTCTACACTGCACTCACGTGTAACCCCGATGCGATCTTAAAGTCCTGGGGTGTCCCTAGCTGGGTCTGCTGGGCTCAGAGGAAAGATGGCGGGGTGGCAGGTGCTCTGGCTGGGAGAGGCCCAGCTTCCGGTGGGGCGGAGTTCTTGGATCCTGCCCCTGGGGGCAACCGCTGACCCGCTGCTCCCAACACCACCACTGTACTGCACTCATGCGTAACCCCGATGCGATCTTAAAGTCCTGGGGTGTCCCTAGCTGTGTCCGCTGGGCTCAGAGGAAAGATGGCGGGGTGGCGGGTACTCTGGCTGGGAGAGGCCCCAGTCTTCATTCTCATCTATTCCTATTTCCCTTAAGTTTGGTCTTCTCATTTTGTCCTGAATTTCTTGGCTGTTTTGAGTTAGGATCTTTTTGCATTTTGCATTTTCTTTGACGGTTGTGTCCATGATTTCTATGGAATCTTCTGCGCCTGAGATTCTCTCTTCCATCTCTTGTGTTCTGTTTCTGATGCTCACATGTATGGTTCCTGATTTCTTTCCTAGGGTTTCTATATCCAGAGTTGTCTCTCTTTCGGTTTTCATCAGTGTTTCTACTTCCATTTTTAGATCTTGAATGGTTTTCTTCAATTCCATCACCTGTTTGATTGTGTTTTCCTGGAGTTCTTTAAGGGATTTTTGCATTTCTTCTACCTGTTTAGTAGTGTTTGCCTGTAGCTCTTTAAGGGCTTCTACTTGTTTAGCAGTGTTCTTTTGTGATTCCTTGAGGGATTTTTGTATTTCCTCTTTAATGTCTTCTACCTGTTTAGCAGTGTTCTCCTGTAGTTCTTTGAAGAATTTTTGTTTTTCTTCTTTAAGGGCTTCTGTCTGTTTAGACTTGTTCTCCTGTATTTCTTTAAGTGTTTTATTAATGTCCTTCTTATAATCTTCTATCATCATGATGAGATATGATTTAAAATCTGAATCTTGCTTTTCAGGCATGTTGGGGTATCCAGGACTCATTGCAGTGGGCATATTGGGTTCTGATGTTGCCCATTTTTCTTGGTTTCTGTTAGTGAGATTCTTATGTTTGCCTTTCACCATCTGGAGATTTCTGATGTTAATGTCCAAGCTGTCACTGGTTTGACCTTGATCCTCCTCTGAATCTGTTAGTCTCTGACAGTACTTCTGGTAGACCAACTCTTCCCGGAGATCCAGTGATCAGAGCGCTCACTGCAAGTCCAGTGTCTAGCAGACTGGAGCTCTGATCCACTTCCTGAGTTCTAGGGTCAGAACTCTCACAGCAGTCTGCCTCTCTTCTGCAATCCTGAGGTGATCCCAAGGTCCCATAATCCCGAGGTGATCCTAATGTCCCTTAATCCTGTGGTGATCCTAATGTCCTGGGGTGTGGAGAGTACAGAAAGGGCCCTAGCAGCCTCCACTGGGCTCAGAGGGAAGGTCAAGATACCCATTTTGACTCTATTAATCCTGCCACTCTATGAGCATGGGAGATCTTTCCATCTTCTGAGATCTTCAATTTCTTTCTTCAGAGACTTGAAGTTCAGATCATAAAGATCTTAAACTCCCTTAGTTAGAATTATACCAAGGTATTTTATATTATTTGTGACTATTGTGAAGGGTGTTGTTTCACTAATTTCTTTTTCAATCTGTTTATCCCTTGCGTAGAGCAAGGCCACTGATTTAAGTTAATTTATATCCAGATACTGCACTGAAGTTGCTAATAGGGTTTATGAGTTCTTTGGTGGAATTTTTATGGTTACTTATATATACTATCCTATCATCTGCAAATAGTGATATTTTGACTTATTCTTTTCTGATTTGTATCCCTTTGATTTCCTTTTGTTGTCTAATTACTCTGGTTATGATTTCAAGTACTATATTGAATGGGTAGGGAGAAAGTGGGCAGCCTTGTCTAGTCCCTGATTTAAGTGGGATTGCTTCCAGTGTCTCACCATTAGGTTTATTGTTGGCTACTTGTTTGCTCTATATTGATTGCTTTTATTATGTTTACGTATGGGCCTTGAATTTCTGAACTTTCCAAGAATTTTATCATGAATGAATGTTGGATTTTGTCAAATGCTTTCTCAGCATCTGATCATGTGGTTTTTGTCTTTGAGTTTGTTTATACAGTGGATTACTTTGATATATTTCTATATATTAAACCATCCCTACATCCCTTGCATTAAGCCTACTTGATCATGATGGCTGATCATTTTGATGTGTTCTTGCATTCGGTTAGTGAGGATTTTATTGAATATTTTTGCATTGATAATTATAAGGGAAATTAGTCTGAAGTTCTATTTCTTTGTTGGATATTTGGGTGGTTTAGGTATCAGAGTAATTGTGACTTCATTGAATGAATATGGTAGAGTACCTTCTTTTTTATATTTTGTGGAATAGTTTGAGGAGCGTTGGTATATGAATGTCTGATATAACTCTGTACTAAACCCATCTGGTCCTGGGCTTTTTTTGGCTGGGAGATTATTAATGACTGCTTCTAATTCTTTAGGGATTATGAGACTCTTTAGATAGTTAATCTAATCCTGATTTAACTTTGGTACCTGGTATCTGTCTAGGATGTTGTCCATTTCATCCAGGTTTTCCAGTTTTGTTGAGTATAGACTGGATTTCTTCAGGATCAGTTGTTATTTCTCCTTTTTCATTTCTGATTTTGTTAATTAGAATACTGTCCCTGTGCACTCTAGTTATTCTGGCTAAGGGTTTATCGATCTTGTTAATTTTCTCAAACAACCAGCTCCTGTTTTGTTTTATTATTTAATAGTTCTTCTTGTTTCCATTTGGTTGATTTCAGCCTAGTGTTTGATTATTTTCTGCAGTCTACTCTTTTTGGGTAAATTTGCTTGCTTCTGTTCTAGAGCTTTTAGGTGTGCTGTCAGGCTGCTAGTTTATGCTCTCTCTGGTTTCTTTTTCGCAGCCCTCAATGTTATTAGTTTTCCTCTTAGGACGACTTTCATTGTGTCCCATAATTTTGGGTATGTTGAGGCTTCATTTTCATTAAACTCTACAAATTATTTAATTTCTTTCTTTATTTCTTCCTTGACCAAGTTGTCATTGAGTATGGTGTTGTTCAGTTTCCACGTGAATGTTCATTTTCTATTATTTATGCTGTTATTTAAGATCAGCCTTAGTCCATGGTGATCTGATTGGAAGCATGGGATAATTTCAATTTTTTTGTGTCTGTTGAGGCCTGTTTTGTGACTGATTATATGCTCAATTTTGTTGGATGTACCATGAGGTGCTGAGAAGAAGGTTTATCCTTTGGTTTATGTAGTTATCTGTTAAATCCATTTGTTTCATAACTTCTGTTGGTGTCCATGTGTGTCTGTTTAGTTTCTGTTTAGGATCTGTGCATAGATGAGAGTGGGGTGTTGAAGTCTCCCACTACTATTGTGTGAGGTACAATGTTTGCTTTGAGCTTTACTAATGTTTCCTTAATGAATGTGGCTGTCCTTGCATTTGGATCATAGATATATAGAATTGAGAGATAATCTTGGCAGATTTTTCGTTTGATGGGTATGAAGTTCCCCTCCTTGTCTTTTTTGATAACTTTGGGTAGGAAGTCCATTTTCTTTGATAATACTATGTCTACTCCACCACTTTTCTTTAGACCATTTGCTTGGAAAATTGTTTTTCAGACTTTTACTCCGAGGTAGTATCTGTATTTGCCCTGAGTTAGGTTTCCTGTATGCACCAAAATGTTGGGATCCAAATTTTATTAAATATTTTCTTCATTTACATTTCAAATGCTATCCTGAAAGTCCCCTATACACTCCCCCATCCCCTGCGCTGTTCTACTACCCACCCACTCCCACATCTTGGCCTTGGCGTTCCCCTATACTGGGGCATATAAAGTTTGCAAGACCAAGGGGCCTCTCTTCCCAAAGATGGCCAACTAGGCCATCATCTTCTACATACACAGCTAGAGACATGAGCTTTGGGGGTATTGGTTAGTTCATATTGTTGTTCTACCTATAGGGTTGGAGAAACCTTCAGCACCTTGGGTACTTTCTCTAGCTCCTCCATTGGGAACCCTGTGTTCCATCTAATAGCTGACTGTGAGCATCCACTTCTGTGTTTGCCAGGCAGTGGCATAGCCTCACATGAGACAGCTATAACAGGGCCCTTTCAGCAAAATCTTGCTTGAATATGCAATAGTGTCTGTGTTTGGTAGCTGATTATGGCAGTCACTGGTTGGTCCATCCTTTTGTTTCAGCTCCACACTTGATCTCTGTAACTCCTTCAATGTGTGCTTTCTTCCTAATTCTAAGAAGGGGTGAAGTGTCCACACTTTGGTCTTCATTCTTCTTAAGTTTCATGTGTTTCGCAAATTGTATCTTGGGTAATCTAAGTTTCTGGGCTAATATCTACTTATCAGTGAGTACATGTTAAGTGAGTTATTTTGTGATTAAGTTACCTCACTCAGCATGATACCCTCCAGATCCATCCATTTGCCTATGCATTTCATAAATTCATTGTTTTTAATAGCTGTGTCATACACCATTCTGTAAATGTACCACATTTTCTCTACCCATTCTTCTGTTGAGGGACATCAGGGTTCTTTCCAGCTTCTGGCTATTATAAATAAGGCTGCTATGAACATAGTGGAGCATGTGTCCTTATTACCAGTTGTCAGAGTATTCTCTGCAGGCAAGTTCTCCTCTTGAAGGAGAGGTGCACAGAAATCTGGACCTTAGATCAACCCCCTGATTCCAGGCTTCAGAGCCCTCTCTGGAAGCCAACGTTCCTTTTAAGGGGAAGAAGCCCAGGGTCTAGGTCTCAGATCTGCCTCCCTGCTAATGATGAAGGCCTGAAGTGACCCTGTCCAAGAAGCTCTATTGCTTCTGCTATACAAGTGCTTTCATGTATAGACTAGTCTCAGTGATTCCTGGGTGCTAGGATCTTTCAAGTTCTAGCCCAAGGAGCTACTAGAAGGAATCCCAGCTGCTGTTTGCGCAGATTTATTTTGTCCCTGTTCCTGCAGTTATCCCAAGATTCTGGGTTTGTTAGGGTCTGTAGAAATTGTTCCCAAGATGGCAAGGAGCTGGCCTTAACTCAACATTTTAGAATAAATAATGATCAGTAGCTTTCAGAGAAGTTTAATGAAAATAATTTAATCATAAAAATACCATAAATATAAAAATCTATTAAAAAACTTTAGTGTTATATATTTACCTAAATGTGGAATGGAGGAATTATATGAGGGATGAAATACAATACAAGAAAAACAAATTAACTGATGATTGCAATTAAAATTCAGATTTTGAAACTATGTATATATATATATATATATATATATATATATATATATATATAT
>LR753306.1:4182492-4211494 GCA_902729485.2 Mus minutoides | reverse complement strand
ACTAAAAGAGAATCCTGATAATTTTACCAAAGTCTAGTGGAAAACCATATATCTGAAAATATTAGAGCACCAAAAATTGCCTTGATAAGAGAAAAGGGAGAAAATTGTCTTAGGGAAAGGATCTAGGAAGAGTTAGTTAACACGGGTGGGGGGGATATCACAAAAAAACTTTGATATAAACTCTCAGAGAACTAATAAAAGAAAAAAAAAGCATATATGGTCGTGTCTTAGTTACTTTCTATTGCTGTGATAAATATTATTACCAAAAGCAAGTTATAGAAGGAAGAGTTTATTTGGGACTTACTATGTATTCTAGAAAGATTAGAATCATTCACTATCATGGAGAGTAAGTGTGTCAGCAAATAAGCATGACAACTAGAGCTGGAAGCCTAGAGCTGATGTTTCACATCTCAAATAACAAGCAGGAACAGAAATCACACTAGGAATGGCACAGGTCTTTTAAAATCTGAATGGCCACCCCTAGTGACATACTTTTTCAATCAAATTCATACTTTCTATTCTTAAAGTGTTCCAACATCTCAGCCTGTGGAAGATATTGCCATTTAAAGTAGCACAGATGTGTTTGGGTACAATGTGTGAATGTTATCTCTGATATTCATTTTTTTTAAAATTTTTATTGGATATTTTATTTATTTACATTTCAAATGTTATTCCCTTTCCCAGTTTTTCCTCTGCAAACCCCATCCCATCTCATACATTACCCTGCTTTTATGAGAGTGCTTCCCGACCCACCTACACACTCCTGCCTCACAGACCTAGCATTTTCCTACAATAGGGAGTTGAGCCTTCACAGTACCAAGGGCCTCTCCTCCCACAGATACCAGATAAAGCTCCTTCAGCTCCTTCAGTCCTTCCCCTAACTCCTCCATTGGGGTAACTCTGCTCAGTCAGATGGTTAGCTGCAAGTATCCTAATCTGTATTGGTCAGGATCTGGCAGAGCCTCTCAGAAGACAGCTCTATAAGGCTCCTGTCCACAAGCACTTCTTGGCATCAGCAATAGTGTCTGAGTTTGGTGTCTGCATGTGAGGCAGATCCCCAGATGGGGCAGTCTCTGTATGGCCTTTCCTTCAGTGTCTGCTTCACTCTTTGTCCCTGTATTTACTTTAGACAGGAGCTATTTTGGGTAAAAATTTTAGAGACGGGTGTGCGGCCCCATCCTTCAACCAGCAGACCATGCCTAATCTCTGGATATGGTCTCCACAAGTTCTCCGTCCTCTTTTTGGGATATTTCAGCTAATGTCACCCCTGTTGGGTCCTGGGACGCTCTTGCTTTCTTGGCATCTGAGTCTTTCTGGTTGCTACCCCTAGTTCCCCATCCCCCATTGCTACACATCTCTGATTAATTTCCTGACCCTCATACATCTCCTACATCTCCTCCCATACCGGATTCTTCCCTCTTTTCCCCTCCCCTCTCTTTTCTTCTTCCCAAGTCCCTCCCACCCTCTACTTTTCTTGATTATTTTGTACCACCTTTTAAGTATGGATATTCAATTGTTAATTGTTAAACTGCTAGTGAACTAAGTATTAGCCAGTTCTTGGTACTGTTATCCCTATGACCCATCCCTGGACACATATTTTGTAAACATTTATTCTTTCTTATGTGCTGATTGGCTTTAATAAAGATCTGATGAACAATACCTAGGCAGAAAAGTCTAGGGCAGAGTCACTTGGCAATGAAAGGGACTCGGGGAGAAGTAATCAGAGGTGGGACATTCACAAGTGGGGTATGGAGAGGAACAAATATATTGGGACTGAAATAGAGTCAAAGAGCTAGCTACATGGTAGGATGTAGGGTTGATACAGTTGTGTCAATGTAGATTGAGCTACCTGAGAGTCTGCCCAGCTAATGTCCTAATCTATAATAAATTTTAATGAGTCTCTTCATCATTATTTAACCACTTGGTGATCCAAAAATCTTGTTATCAATATGCATATTACCTTTTAAGGTAGAGATAGGTTGAAATAAGGATAGAAAATATGAATGAAAACATAACCAAAAATATCTGGATATAGACTTATAAATAATAATAATATTAATCAACAAAATATGTGAGAAAAAAATTTCTATTAGACATACTGTTGGGACAAAAGGGCAAGCCTATCTGAGTAATATAACAAATGTACAACTGTAATCTTCTAAAACAAAAGCCCAATATATATTATGAAAATAATTAACAAAATTAAATAGAAAGAAAACACAACAATCATGTTTGAATATTACAAAACCATGACTTCAGTAATGAGAAATCTCTCACTTGGTCATAAAAGAAGGAGAATCTTTGCAGGATAAAAACATTAGAAAATAAATATAATACACCATATTTGTATAATAAAACAATTGATAAAATAATAAACAAGATCATCTTAAAACCTCCAGTAGGGGATTAATTCTCTTGTAGTTTGCTTTATGTTACTATGCGAAACACTATAAACAAAATTAACTGTAGCAAAAAAAGGTTTTGTTGGTGTGGTGGCACACGCCTTTAATCCCAGCACTCGGGAGGCAGAGGCAGGCAGATTTCTGAGTTCGAGGCCAGCCTGGTCTACAAAGTGATTTCCAGGACAGCCAGGGCTATACAGAGAAACCCTGTCTCGAAAAACCAAAAAAAAAAAAAAACCAAAAACAAAAACAAAATAGGTTTTGTTGTTGTTGATGTTGTTGTTTTGTTTTGTTTTAGGTTTTGTGTGTTTTTTTTAAATAGGTGACAGAGGGTAATTAAGAGAAATTGGTACAGGATTTCAAGGCAAGAGTTGAAGTTGAAGCAGAGACTATGGAATAATACTGCTTATTGGTTTGTTCCCTATGGATTGCTTAGATACCTTTGCAATAAAGCTCAGGCCCAGTTGCCTACAGATGGCATGGCCAAGAGTGAGCTCGACTAGCCCATATCAATTTGCAAATAAGAAGTCAATTGGATCGGCGCAACACTCTAGTTCAAATTCCCTTTTCCCAAGTGACTCTGTTTGTGTCAAGTGGACAGCTGCTGCTATTTACAATAATGATAAAGTCGAAGAGCTACTTGCAGTAAAAAGATTCAACATACTAGGAATAGAGTTAAAGTTTCTCAACTTTGTAACAAACAACTGAACAAAATCTACATAAATATACTTAATAGCAATAATATTTAAAAGTGATTTAATAATTATTTTTAAAATATTTAATAATTAAAATTAATATTTAATAACTAATGTTGAGATCATACTTATGTTGATTTTCACTCTCCCTTTTGATTGTAAGGTTCCACACGCTGTTCCAATCAAAATCGTTTTTCTTACTGAATTTTCTTGGTTCCTATGAAACTAGTCTTTATACTGGGGAGATGTACAGAGGGTCAGGAAATTCAACAGAGATGTGAAGCAATGGGAGATGGGGAACTGGGGGTAACCAACAGAAAGTCTCAGATGCCAAGAAAGCAAGAGGCTCCCAGAACCCCACAGGGATGACATTTGTCTCCCAACAAAGGGGAGAGAGAACCTGCCTAGACCATATCCAGAGGTTAGGCATGCCCCCACCCCACCCACAGTTGAGGGATGGAGCCACCCACCCTTTTCAAAAATTTAAGCCAGAATTGCAACTGTCTAAAGGAAATGCAGTTCAGGGACAAAGAGTGGAGCAGACACTGAAGGAAAGGCCATCCAGAGAGTGTCCCACCTGGGCATCCATCCCTTATGGAGCCACCTAACCCAGTCACTATTGCTGATACCAAGAAGTGCTTGCTGAAAAGAGCCTGATACAGCTCTCTTCTGAGAGGCATGGCCAGAGAATTAACAATACAGGGGGGATGCTTGTAGCCAACCATCTGACTAAGCAGGGGAACCCCAGTGGAGGAGTTAGGGGAAGGACTGAAGGAACTGAAGGGGTTTGCAACCCCAGAGAAAGAACAACAATTTCAAACAACCAGACCACCCAGAGCTTCCAGGCATTAAACCACCAACCAAAGAGTACACATGGAGGGATCCATGGCTCCAGCCGTATGTGTAGCAGAGGGTGGCATTGTCTAACAACAAAAGGAGGAGAGGCCCTTGGACCTGTGGGAGTGGGCAAGTGGGTGGGGTTACCCTCCTAGAGGTAGGGGTGATTCAGATGGCATGGGGGGGGGGGTTGGAGAGGAAACCAGGAAGGGAGAGAGATAACATTTGAAATTTAACTAAACAAAATAACCAGTTTAAAAAAAAATTAAAAGGGAGGGGGGACTAGTCTTTAAATCTAAGTTAGCTTACTCTCAGAAAAATAAATGCTTAGCTGAAAATTCACTAGTAGTTGTGTGAAGTGAGGTCACTGTCATTCTTTCTTATATTTTGTACGGTTTACCAATAATTCCTGCAGGGCTCGAGCTTTCTAGATATTAGTAATTAATTCTATCTAAGCTTTATAATGCATTGCCATAAATAGCTCATAATACTCTTTTCTTAATTCCTTAAATCTAAAAGCGGTCAAAAAATCTTTAAACTATTCTCTCTCTCTCTCTCTCTCTCTCTCTCTCTCTCTCTCTCTCTCTCTGTCATCTAGCTAAAATTTAGAGATTTTGACAAATCATCTCTAACACTTTGGTTAATATTCAATAATTCAATTCAATTCATTATTTTTATTATTAACTTTCCTCTGCTTTATTTAAATACATATGCTTTATATGATTTGTCAGTGTCATTATATAGAAACTTGGTAACTGTTTGTTGGAATGAGGAATGTCTCCCATTGGCTCATGTATTTGAATATTTGGTCCCCAGTTTGGGGTGCTATTTGGGAACATTTTGGAAACTTCAGGAGGTGTATCCTTGATGGAGGAAATACATCACTGCTTTCTTCAATGCTTCTTGTGTGTAAATGAAAAATGTGCTTACTCAGCACTTTCCTAGTGTCACCATGATTTACCTTACTTGCTATGATGGACTCTATCTGCATCAAAGTGCAAATGAAATAAAAGCTTTTCCTCCTAAATTTGCTATATATATATATATATATATATATATATATATATATATATATATATATATATATATCAAACAGAAAAATAGCTTATAGCCTTAATAATGAACAACTACAAATTTCCCTTTACATGCTGTTTTAAATGTATACAATAAATACTGCAGGTTTCATCTTCATTTTTTCACACCTAAGTATTTTTCATTATTTCTGTTTCATCCATTTGCTGCTTGAAATTGTGTGTGTGTGTGTGTGTGTGTGTGTGTGTGTGTGTGTGTTAAATAGAAATTTCCACAAACTTTTAAAATGTAATCTTAACTCTTTTCTTGTCCTCTTTTTCTTATTTGTTCCTTACCTTATTGTTAATGTTCATTCCATTAATTCTTTCATTTAGTTATACACTTTGGTTCATGTTAAAAACCATCCAGGTACATTTGAAAATAATTAATTTCTGTTGTTGCTAAAATAATTCAATTATGTTCATGATAATTAAACAGATAATCAACAAGTAAATAAAATGCTTGAAGATATTTGTATTTTCATTCCCAGGTCTTATTAAGGTGGTTAGTTTTCCATTTGATTTGTAATGTTTTAATTAACATATTTAGTGTTTGAGGTAAATCTATCTTTATCATTGGATTGTATTTAAGGCCAGATTAGGAAATATTTTTATTTCTACTGCCAAAATTTGTAATGTTAAGTAGGTATTTTCAGATATTATAACTATACTTTTAGTTGTTTCATACCTTCTTTAAATATTTTTATTTAACCATTATTTACCTTTGATTTAAATAAAATTGGTGACTTGAAAAAAGTATGTGAGGTTATTTGTAAAAAGTAGCTTGAAATTGATTCCATCTTTTGATTGAAATATTTTATCTGTATAACAACTTATTATTATTATTATTATTATTATTATTATTATTATTATTATTGGATTTGTATGTAAATATTTGTCTGTTAAAATATGCCTCATAGCATTTCCCCTGTATTTTCTTTTACACTGTTTTATTAAATTGGATCAATATTCTCTAATGTGGCATTTTGATTGTTTTAATGATTTCTCAGGGGTTTTCTTCTGCATTCCTTTATGCTTATTCTATGTCTTACTATATTTGTTTTAAATTACCAGACTCTATATCTGTATTAATTTATATTATATAAAGAAGCAATATTACTTTATAATTACATTACTTTTTGCCTACTTGTGTTCTGATTACAAAATATTCTATCTTTATTGAGGATAAGCAATGATATAATAATGAATTCTTACAATTATTATTTTATGGAACTGTATATCTCTTAAAGAAACACAAAGAGAAGGAAACAAGAATAACTTATAGCTTCTGTTACATATAGGTAATATTTTTCATGTTTGTTTCTTTCATGTTTCCTGTGCATTAGAGTTAATGTCTGGTGTAATTCCATTAACGTAATATAGATTTTGCCTGCTCATTTCCACTCAGCTATTATTGGTAAATATATTATATTTGTATGTATTATAGATTCAGCAATACACTGTGCATAAATGAAATGATATGCCTTGACTCCTTTTATAATTAGATAATTAACTTTACTGGCTCTTTTGTGTGTATGTATGTGAGTTAAATTACTGTATATGATAATATCCATTGAGCCTAAGGATTTTCTGCAGTATTTCTTGTAAAACAAGTCTTCTAGTATAAATTTTTTTTCTCAAAGAATGTTTCTTTTTCCTTTAATCTTAACATTCAAGAACCTAAGTCAGAAACATTCAAGGCCAGACTATAATACATTACAAGACAAAGGAATTAATGGAATATTAATTCTTGTACTGTGTTTATAAAGGAATGTAATTCCTTTATTAGTCATATTATTATTATTATTATTATTATTATTATTATTATTATTATTTTACATTTATTTATGTATGATTGTGGGGTTGTGCTTGTGTATGCAGGTTAGAGAACAACTTGCAACTATTCTCTACTTTCACGATTTGAATTTAACGAATCAAACTCATGTCCTCAGGTTAGGAGAGAAGTTCACTAACCTTTTTCTGTCTTTTTAAAAATACAGTTTTGTTAATTACGAGGTAGTTATTGGAGAATTTTTAAACTTGATTTTGGTGCTGGGTTTTGTTTTCTATACATTTAAAGAGGAAAAAATCAATGGTAGTGAATTTTGCTTTTACTTTTCTTTCAGATTTTTCAGTTAAATTTTTAAAATATACAAGTATGTGAAATGCTATTTCTCTGCCAGTGAAATGAGCCATTCAAGCCAAATTAGTTAGATTAAAGGCAGCTTTAGTGGGAAGCTGCTTTAGGGCCAGTTCACTGGCCCCCAAGGATTGAGAGCAGGTGAGTACTCCTGTGAATAGAAGAATAAGAGAGGAAAGAGATAAAGGGCCTATGTGGAAAGAGAGAGGGTGAGAGAGAGAGAGAGAGAGAGAGAGAGAGAGAGAGAGAGAGAGAAAGAGAGAGAGAGAGGAGAGAGACAGAGAGACACAGAGAGAGACAGAGACAGAGAAAGAATGAATAAAAATAATAAATAAAATGTGCATAAATTTCCCATTTGGGGGCTGTGGTAGATAAGCCAAAATGACAAATATATATCTTAAGTAATGTGTTATCCATGGCTTTAGCTGTGTTCTAATTGGAAACATCCACAACTTCTCTTAGTTGCAGTGCAAAGAATAAAAAATGTGTTATGCTCAAATTAGTTGACTTTTGCTACCTAACACAGGGGTAAGGGGATGAGAGGAATCTAACTCTAAATGTGTCATTTCTTTATTAAAATGGAGCTTAAACAAAGCTGGCAACAAAGTGACATGGTATTGTGTTGTTATACATTGGAAGTTACGGCTCTGTTCTTAAGGAATCAGAAATAAGTGATGAAATGCCATCACTTCCCAAGATATAACATTTCTGTATTCTCACTTAGATAGAAATTTTAAGGAGTACACTTAGAATATTAGTTAAATATTTTTTTTACTTTTGTTCTTTTCTTTTCACTTCACTGTAGCATAAAGTTTTCTCTTAGAAATAATTTGCTCTGAATGTTTTTTTTTTTCTGCCATTACACACCCCACTAGGCTTAGAGTGGCATGTGTAAATTAACATATAACAATGACTTTCAATAAAATAAGTTGTTAAAAGCATAATTTTATTTCATACATTCACAAATTTAGTTTCTATTGTATTTCAATTAAAACTAACCATGAAAATAGCCTATAGCAGTTTTGTCTTGATTGATATTAATATCACTCTAAAGAAAATAGACACTTCTGAAATTATTGTTAGAGATGGAGAATTTTATCCAGTTCATTGAAACCACATTGTTTCAGGTGACCCAGATGAACAGGTAATGTAGTGTCTGTTATCTTCGCAGCAGGATCTCTTATCATTATCAGCAAAATCTAATCTTGGCAGGAAAATTTAGTCCTGAAAATATTAATATTTGAACATATAAAGGATGTTAAAATTCATAGCCAAGATTGAGTTTTTCAGTGTTATATAATGTATATAAGAACATACGTAGGGACGGGAGAGATAGCTCACTGGTTAAAAGCACTGACTGCTCTTTCAGAGGACCTGCGTTTAATTCCCAGTAACTATATGGTGGCTCACAACCATCTGCAATGGAATCCGATGTCCTCTTCTCGTGTTCCTTGAAGACAGCTACAGTGTACGCATATACATAAAATAAAGAAATCTTTTAAAAAAATCATACATAGAATGACTATAATACAATCACTGTATATATTCTGGTATCTATAAATTTTGTTTTTCTCTAATGAAGATAATATTATTAGAGAGAGGTCTATAATTGTTTTTGGTTTAAGCATGTAATGATAGTGCTTTGTGTATAGGAACTTTTTGTAAACGTTTACAAATGTTGAACTTGGTTTCAATATGGATATAATTAGTAAAGATACAAAGTATAAGGAGGTGTTTGGAATTCTTGTTATTCATGTGATATAAAAATATCCCTTTACCCAAATATATATATATATAATGTAATATACTCTTTTTTCTTTGTAATGATTTTTGGTACTTGTTTAATTTTGTATATATGTGTGTGTCCTCTTGTCTATTTTCATATTTGTGTCCATGTTCCCTTGAAAACTGGGGGTTTTAGATACCTTGGAGCTGGAGCTACTGTCACTCGTGAATAGCCTAATGTAGGTGCTGTGAACTGAATTTGGATCATTTGTCATCATAGTATATGCTTTTAACTGTGCAGCTATCTTTGAAGCTTTTTTCTTAGTTTCTTTACTAGTTTATATATTTAAAAAATGGGACAAATCTGTGGTTCACTGAATTAAGGTTACTGAATAAATTATAATGTGGCATAAAATTTTTAATTTAAATTAAAAGAATTTAAAGTTAAAGAAACCTGATAATAGTATGCTTATGTATTTTAATAACTTTAAAAGATCCTATGTATATTAACACATTTTTTCATTCTCATGCAAGTACAAGTAAGAATATCTATTAGAAATCATTCTTTAAATTGAATGCAGCAGTGATTAATATCTTTCCAGCTACTAATAAAAGCTATTGCTGCTATTTAGTGCTTTAATTAATAATACCTGAAAAATATACAAGTTTGTTCCAGCTTAGTTTATTATTCTAATTCTGGGTTTGATTTACACTAATTTGATATTCTTTGTAACCATCCTATCTGCCATACACAATTCTTAGTAGATGTTTTGGGTATATATAAAACACAAAATGATTCAGAATTTATTTCTGACTCATTATTGAGCTTTTCCTGTAAGATTTTCATAGAAATTCTGTTTCTTCAAAGTTATTTTTTAAACTATATCTGAAAGTAAACTGTAATTACATGGTAAGGCGATAACATGATTCAATTTAAAAATCTGTGCATCTAAAAGTAATTGCTTTTAACTTTGGCTAGTAAAGATTTATTTGAAGAGTATCTTTTTTTTTTCTCTCTCAAGAGAATAACATGCAACTTCAAGCAATAATTTTAGCTTTTAGTCATTAATTACATGGATTATAAAGTTTTTAGGCCAGGGTTTATATCTTTATTTCATAATACCATGTGAACTTGAAAACTCCCAATTGTCTCTGTTTTTTTATATAAACATTATAACATGATCCTTAGGATTGAATCAATTATGAAAGTTGATATGGTATTTGAAAACTGTAAATTCTTTGCCTTACAAGGTCTATGAATTTGTTATTTAATTTTACTTGGTATTTTATAGAATATATTTAATTTTTTATAAATTTTTCATTTGAAACTCTAAAACATATATGTTGAAGGAAAATTGAGCAGCAATATAGATGATAAAAATTGACCCTTGAATATGATTACTATGATTATATTGTTAGTACATACCTGATATGAAGAATTTGGCAGTGTTCTTGACTATCTCACCAAGTCTATTTTGTTAAGAAAAATGTAGAGAATACAACCTAATGAATAATTTATGGAAGAATAGTGTGTGATCTTTTTGGAGTATGTATGGTTCATTTTATGTTTTTAAAGATTCTTTCTTTCTTTCTTTCTTTCTTTCTTTCTTTCTTTCTTTCTTTCTTTCATTTGTTTTTCTTTTGTTATTGTTGCTTTTAGACCCCTTGGTTTCCATTTATTTGTTTATTTAGATATTTTCTTTATTTACATTGCACATGTTATCCCCTTTCCCTTTTTCCATGTCACTGTACCAGTACCATGCAATTTTTATCCTATTACTCTGTAGTACAGCTTGATTTCAGGGATGATGATTCCACTAGAAGTTCTTTTATTGTTGAGAATAGTTTTTGCTATCCTAGGTTTTTTTTTTTTTTTTTCCCAGATGAATTTGCAAATTTCTCTTTCTAACTCTGTGAAGAATTGTGTTGGAATTTTGAAGGGGATTGCATTGAGTCTGTACATTGCTTTTGGCAAGATGACCAATTTTACTATATTAATCCTACCAATCTCTGAGCATGGATGATCTTTATGTCTTCCGAGGTCTTCTTTGATTTCTTTCTTCAGAGACGTGAAGTTCTTCTCATACAGATATTTTACTTGCTTAGTTATAGTCACACCAAGGTATTTTATATTGTTTGTGATTACTGTGAATGATGTTGTTTCCCTAGTTTCTTTCTCAGCCTGTTTATCTTTTGTGTAGCATATTTCAGCTAGCCACTTTGCTGAAGTTGTTTATCAGCTTTAGGAGAAAGAAGATTATCATGGAGGTGAGCTTTGAGTTTTCAAGGCCCCACACTCAGCCCAGTGCCACTCTTTTTCCTGCAGCCTGTGTATCCTAATGTAGAGCTCTCAAGCTACTTTTCTAGTAACTTGTCAGTATATATGACACCATGTTCCTTGCCATGAGAACAATACAGTAAGACTCTGACAGTTTAAGCAAGCTCCAATAAAGCTATTCTTTATAAGAGTTACTGTCATCATGGATTCTTTTCACAGTAATAGAAGGCTAAGAAAATAATGGTAATCATTCCAACATTTTACCCAGGATTATAGCAATGAAGTATATATACTGTACTACATAAGTGACTAAATGTGAATGTAGATATAGGTTTTCCCACCAACTTGTGAGCTGTTCCTTTGTGTGTGTGTGTGTGTGTGTGTGTGTGTGTGTGTGTGTGTGTGTATAACTGGATTGTATCACATAGTTCTTCTACATGATAGTTAAATTGGTCTCAAATAAGTCTATAAATTGCAAGATATAGCCTGTATATACAAACTAGGTGATATTGATATGTATGGTTGAATAAGTTATTACGTACTTACTTATTTTGTTTGTGTAGTATCACGTCTAGAAAACTCTCTGATAAAAAAGAACTCATATATGCAATATAATAAATGTTCAGTGAATTTTTGTAAGCTATGACATAGTAAAAACGTCAATGAATAAGAAAAAAAATAATGACCATATTACATAAATTTATAAAATCCTCAAAAGGTGAATAGATATGTTTTTGGCTGAATCATTGCCAGTGATTCTTTGGTGAAAATTTATCTCATCATAAGGTAGTTAAGAGTCTAAGATTTGGCATACAAAGAACAACAAAAAAGAATACAATTTCATTTTTAGATTTTTCATATTGTTTAAAACCTTGTAAATTTTGAGAGTGAATTTTGAAAATGAAGCTATTTTCAGTTTTTGCAGATTGTGCTTTCCTTGAGGGATGCTGTAGTAAGTGAATTCTTGATTGTTTAGCAATGTTATATTTTGCACAACCCAATTTTCAGGACTTCTGATGACTGGCCCTAAACTAGAAAAGAGATCATGGGTTATATGTGAGGAACGGGAATGCTTTTAAAACTAAAACATGAACTGAGATAGGACAAGAACAAAAGATATGACAAAGTGGATTAGGGGAAAGTCCATTAAGACTCAACTCTACACAAAGAATTACATATAACATAAACATGCTAAGACTGGGAGAAATAGTCTTCTCCAGAAAATAGCACACCATCTGATTATCCAATATTATATGTTCACCCCTAAAGACATATATAGAAGGGACAATATACACGCAGAGCAGCTTACATACAGGAACATATATACATGTCACAACAATTAATGAAAAAAACGAAGCCATGAATTAGAAAGATACTATGCAGTAGTATATGGCATAATTTGAGGAAGCAAGTGGGTGAATCTAATGTATTTTAATCTCAAAAGTAAAAGCAAAAATGTCAAACATATCACAGCATAGTTTACAAATCTTAATAGGATTGAAATATTGTTATGGGCATTGTGTTACCTTTTCTTATTATATACTTTGTGATTTAATTCCTTGTGTGTGACCTGAAAGACCTCAGTGATCCTACCATGAGTAAATTTTAAACTCATTTGAAAATTTAACCTCCAAATAATAAAAAATTCTCCAATTTATACTTATTAATATAGCTAAATCTTTCAGGCCAGAATTCTGGTCCCTTTTTATCTGAGGCTTCTTATATATTTTCAAGGTAAAATTCATGAGTATGTTAACCATGCTTCTATGGTAAGAAGAAATGCCTCAACGACTTCTGCTCAGCTAAGCACGTAGAGAGGAAATAGCTGTCATTGTGTTAACACTATGCAGAGCAACCCAAGAAGGGATTTTAATCTTACCTTTATTATATAGTCTATGGCACAAAACTGTAATGTCATAACTCTTTTTGAAGTCTCAAGAGAATTCTTTACATTAGTATTTCTGCTTTAGCTCCTGAAGTGCCTCTTGCTTTCATGTATTGGGAGAACTCTGTGTCTCAAATCATTTGGATATGTGGTAGACAGTGATTACATTTGAAGTCTAGCCAACTGAATTGAATTCATACTAAAAAAAAATACATGTATACATGATATTAATATGCATATGAAGGAGAATGATGAAGAATTCAATTTATGAAAGGGGAAAATGTTAGTATCTAATAAACATACAGATCCACAATGCATTCTGCCTAACTAAAGACATAAAATAGCATAATGAAAAATATATACACTGAGAAACTTTTGTGGACAATGGAAGGTAGTTTAACATATTGATGAGACCCTAGATATCCCTCAAAATTTTTTCAGCTTGTTCAATTTTCTTTCTGAATGTATATTTATCACACTAGTGAAGAAAGCATCTGGTTCCATATCCTACATAGAACTTTTTGTTAAATAGACAGCACCCTAAGTCATAGAATGTAGAGAGCGACATCCAGTGCTCTCCCCAGTAAACAAGTCAATGGTGCATGTGCTGAAGGTGAGCGCGAGGGTGTGGTGTGGAGTGATGAGTGAGCAGCCAATCAGAAGCATACACGACTCGTCAGGTTGTATATAGGCAGTGCCTTTTTGGGGCTCAGGGTCTTCCTCTTCATTAAATGCTTGCTGCAGAAGGATCCTGGTGTCCACGTCCATTCTTGCTGGCAAGACGATAGCATGGATTCTTTCAATAGAACATCAAGAATATGTGAATTTATAATGTGTGGCTTGTACTCATTTTCAGGAGATCTAGTATTCTGGAAAAAAATGTTGGGTTAAGAAAATCTGCTAAGTTCTTTTTTAAAATAGATAACAAACTTTACCTTGTATTCAGTGTTAACAAGAAAAGAAGGCTTGTAAATATTAGGATTTCTTTTCTATAAACACAGATACACAAATACACACACACACACATATCTTTTGTACCTTTTATTGACTCAAGTTTATTATATAACTATTCTTTAGCCACCTATTTTTGTCAGGAAAATATTCTGACAATAACTTTTATATGTCTACTCAAGAAGCTACATGAATCATGTAGTCATGGTGCTTTGAAAATAGACATTGTAGGATATGAATCTCTTTTGTGTCAGTGTGATATCTATTACCACAAATGGATAAAAGAGGAGAATGAAACTGTTGCTTAATCAGTTGCTATCAAAGATCTACTGCCTAGTAAACTTTGATAAATGTTTGATGCTAGGAGAAAACAAAAATTGAAAAAAAATCAAATAGACAGAAATATACTGATTAGAGTAATTTTTAAAACAAATATGCATAATGAATTTGTTTTGTACTACGTATCATTTCTATTTGAAATAGTTACTGAAACAGCCAAAACCCATAAATAAAAGTATAAATAGGAATATAAGAAATGTTCTTATTGATGCAATTCATGTGAACAGTTTAAATTTTGTAGTATAAAATTTCTGTGTATTTTTTTCATCTTGTCAGATGCCTTCTTGATTAAAGTTAGTAAGAAAAATTGGTTCTTAACTAGTACCCCATGGGCTCGTGTCTCTAGCTGCATATATAGAAGAGGATGGCCTAGTTGGCCATCAGTGGGAAGAGAGGCCCCTTGGTTATGCAGACTTTGTTTGCCCCAATACAGGGGAACGCCGGGGCCAGGGGGTGGGAGCGGGTGGGTAGGGTAGCAGGGCCGGGAGGGGGGAGGATATAGGGAACTTTCTGGATAACACTTGAAATGTAAATGAAGAAAATATCTAATAAAAGAATAAAAAAAAAGAAAAAAAAAAAAAAAAGAAAAATTGGTTCTTTCTATGGGCATCTTTCTTGATATTTCACTCCATTTGTATGTAACCTTTAACACAAATATCATGTTTTGAATGCTTTAACTTTGTTTTTCTTTTATTTTTTTCTCAGCATTTTTTATTAGATATTTTCTTAATTTACATTTCAACTGCTATCCCAAAAATCTCCTCCCCCCTTCCCCCTCCCTGCTCCCCTGCCCACCCACTCCTACCTCTTGGCCCTGGCATTCCCCTGTATTGGGGCATATAAAGTTTGCAGTACCAAGGGGCCTCTCCTCCCAATGATGGCCCACTAGGCCATCTTCTGCTACATATGGAGCTAGAGGTTCTGGGGGTTCTGATTAGTTCATATTGTTGTTCCTCTTCTAGGGTTGCAGACCCCTTCAGCTCCTGAGGTTCTGTCTCTAAAATGCTTTAACTTTTGTGTGCAAAATAATTTTGCAATTACTGAAGTGTTTTACACTTAGCATTTAATGGCAGTTATTCAGATTTATAAGTATATCACTAGTTGATTCCTTTCAAATGTGAAGTGTTTAAGTTCATGTTTATACCCAAATTTATCAATCATTTTTATTATTTTATGTTTGGATTATATTCGGTTATTTGCAAATCACTAAATAAATATATGTATTGTAGTGGCTAATCTTGAGTATGAAACTGATACATCCCTATAGAGGAATGCTCAGCTGAGTGGAATTGTCCCAATTAGATTTGCCTGAGTGAACATTTTTTTTTTTATTATTTCTAATTGATAGAAGAGGTCTAAGTTCACTGTGGGTTTTGGCTTTCCTGGGGAATGAGGCTTGGACTCTTTAAGAACACTAGCTAACATGAGATTTAAGGTAAGATAGTAAGCATTATTTCTTCACACTCACTCTTTCAGTTCTTTCTGATTCCATCAAAGTTTCTGTCATGATTTTCATTGATAATGGACTGTAACTTATAACTGAAATGAATATTTTTCTCCCCATGTGTTTTAGGTCATTTTTTTATCACATCAACAAAAAACAAAATAAAAGAGTAAACAGATTTTTTTCTAGATATGCATATGAGAAGTCTACATATAAAAATCACACACACACATATACATTCATACACATATTATATATATATATACATGAAATATTGCATTTTATTACACTATACCAAACAATCTACAAAACACTCATCACTACTTTACACTCTTTGGGCAAATTCTAAAACTCTCTTAGCTTCCAATTAATGTCATAGTTTTCATCAAAGTTTTCAAAATTAATTATACTTAAATGCAAATAAGTGAAAGTATATTTATTTTCTATTAGTTTGAATACAGAGACAGACACTAGCCGACCACTGTAGATATGTAGGGCAGAGGACCATGCCAGAAACTTGATAAGGTTGAATGGATTCTGAAACCCCACCACCCAGCAACCCACCTGAGGATGGTAGGACTTTCATCTACTACCTACCAAATTCCTAGCGTGGAACACATGACCACACTCTCCACAAAAAGTGACCACTAGTCATGTAGCACTAAACACAGAGTTCCCAATGCTAATGAGGTATCTGTATAGTAGTCATTTGTGTGTGTGTTTATGTGTGTGTGAAAGTAGATGTGTGTGTGTGTGTATGTGTGTGTGTGTATGATAAGAAGCATATTATTTCATAAATGCAGGAATCTGGAGATAACTATGTAAAATTGATTTTCTTCTGCTACCATGTGGATCATGGGGATTTACTTGAGTTTAATTGAGATGAACACCATGCTCCTTTACCAGATGAGCAATATCACTAGCCCGGAAAATAGCTCATGGATACAATTATAAATATTTCCAAATTCTATAATTTTACCATGCTACCTTGAGTCACAGGAGACATTTTTCAGAGTTTCAAATATGCCATTTATCGGCCTGCCCATGTGTTTTTATATAGCTTATATGTTTGTGCCAATATACAATTAGCATTATCAGTCCATATATCTTAATAGCTATTTTAAGGTATTTATATCATACTGACCATGTAATAATGAATAATTAAGTTTATGTTATTATAAAATTTCCAAATGGAATAAAATTCTCAAACAACTTTCTACATACGTCATCTATTATACTTGTCAAATAAAAATAACTTTGTGTGAATATATTTGACCAAATGGTTTTTAGGGATATTATATATTGTTTGAAAATGTCTTGTGTTTTAAAATATGCATTTGGGCTAGCAAAATCATCATATAGTTAAAAATTCTACCTCTGATCTTGTGTCCCAGTTCCCTCTGAGACCAGTCTGCACAGGTCAGCTCACAGACTGTGGAGGGTGAGCAAGTGGACTGCAGAAGCAACACAGCTTCTGGGACAGGAAGAAGCTACATGGATTCTGACACAGACCCCATTTTGGGCCTTCATCTTTAGCCCAGAGACAGGTCTGAAGGCCAGACCTCTGTGCACCTTCCCTGTAAGAGGAGAGCTTGCCTGCAGAGAGTACTCTGACCACTGAGATTCAGGAGAGAGCTGGACTCCCAGGATTGCTGGCAGAGGCTAACAGAATCACATAAGGCTCAGGATCCATCCAGAGACAACTATAACAACTAACACCAGAGATTGCCAGGTAGTGAAAAGCAAATTTAAGAATCTTACCAACAGAAACCAAGACCACTCACAATCATCAGAACACAGCACTCCCACCTCAGCCAGTACTGGATACCCCAACATATCCGAAAAGCAAGATTCGGAATCAAAATCATATCTCATGAAGCTGGTAGAGGATCTTAAAAAGGGCATTAATAACTCACTTAAAGAAATACAAGAGAACACAGCTAAACAGGATGAAGTCCTTAAAGAATTACAAGAAAATACTGCTAAAGCAGTAGAAGTCTTTAAAGAGGAAACACAAAAATCCCTGAAAGAATTACAGTAAAACACAACCAAACAAGTGATAGAATTGAACAAAACCATCCAAGACCTAAAAATGGAAGTAGAAACAATAAAGAAAACACAAAATGAGAAAACACTGGAGATAGAAACCGTAAGAAAGAAATCAGGAACCATAGCTGCAAGCATCAGCCACAGAATAAAAAAGATGAAAGAGAGAATAGCAGGTGTAGAAGATTCCATAAAGAACATGGGCCCTACAATAAAAGAAAATGCAAAATTTAAAAAGATCATACCCAAAACATCTCGAAAATCCAGGACACAATGAGAAGACCAAACCTATGGATAATAGGAGTAGATGAGAATGAAGATCTTCAACTTAAAGGGCCAGCAAATATCTTCAACAAAATTATAGAAGAAAACATTCCAACCCTAAAGAAAGGGATGCCCATGAACATTCAAGAAGCCTACAGAACTTGAAATAGCTTGGACCAGAAAAGAAATTCCTCGTGAAACATAATAATCAGAACAACAAATGCTCTAAATAAAGATCGAATATTAATGCAGTAAGGGAAAAAGGTCAAGAAATGTATAAAGGCAGGCCTATTAGAATTACACGAGACTTCTCACCAGAGATTGTGAAAGTCAGAAGATCCTGGACAGATGTTTTGCAGACCTAAAAGAAAACAAATGCCAGCCCAGGCTATTATACCCAGCATAACTCTCAATTATCAATTATCATAAAGGGAGAAACCAAAGTATTCCATGAAAAAACCAAATTCACACAATCTCTTTCCATGAATCCAGCCATTCAAAGGAAAATAAAGGGAAACACCAACGCAAGGAGGGAAACTATACCCTAGAAAAAGCAAGAAAGTAATCCTTCAACAAACCTAAAAGAAGACAGCCAGAAGAATAGAATCACAACTTTAACAACAAACATAACAGGAAGCAACAATTAATTTTCCTTAATTTCTCTTAATATCAATGAACTCAATTGCCCAATAAAAAACATTGACTAATAGACTGGTTAAACAAACAGGACCCAATATTTTTCTGCTTACAGGAAACCCAAATCAGGGGATATAAAGATACTACATCAAAGTGAAAGGCTGGAAAACAATTTTCTAAGCAAATGGCACGAAGAAACAAGCTGGAGTACCCATTATAATATAGGATAAAAAGATGCTTCAACATTAGCAAAGGACACTTTATTTGTAATAGAAACTGCAAACAACCTAGATTGCCCTCAACTGAAGAATGGATGAAGAAAATGTGGTACGTCTACAAAATAAATTGCTATTCAGCCATTTAAAAAAAGACATCATGAATTTTTTTTCCAGAAAAATGGATGGAACTTGTGACTATCGTGCTGAGTGAAGTAACCCAGTCCCAAAAGGATATGCATGGTGCATACTCACGTATAAATAGATATTATCTATAAAAAAAATGGGCATGGTACTATACCCAACAGAATCAAAGAAGCTAAATATGAAGGAAGCACAAGGGGGGTTACTGAATCTCACTTAAAAGGAGGGAATAAAATAGTACTAAGAGGAAGATGAAGGTTTTATTGTTTACTCAAGTCAAGGCAAGTATAAAGTGCTATGTTGGGTATCAACTAGAAAGGAAATTTAGAAGAGCAGATTTGTCAGCTTGCTAATTCCTAGAGAAGGACTACAGAGAAGGATGTCATCTGCATAATTCAATCCTAATCTTAGATTTAGGGAGAGTTAGATACAGTAGGTTAGAAGCCAGGACCTGTCCAAATGGGTTTGGATTGTCCCAGAATCCCTAAGGTTGAACAGTCCAGGTAAGTTGCCCTAGTGTTAGTGTAATAACCTAATTGTTTTCTTTGTAACCTAGAAACCTGAAGAAGCAGATTCGGGATGCAAAAGAATACCTTCTATAGGGCTATACTTTGATAGGAATTTTTCTTTTCTTTTTCTTTTTTCTTTTTCTCTTAGTAAGCTAGGTGAAGAAAGAAGTTGATATAGGAAATTGGGACTATAGGACATTCCAATAGAAACAGTGATCCAGAGAAATGAACTACGGTAACGTTAGGATAGTGGTTATTTTCCAAGTTTTGGTAAGGTATTACTACATCATTTATTTCAAATTGTTTTTTGACTGTTCTACACACATAATATTCTTTAACCATATATATTGTAATACATAGAGAAGTTGGATGTATTTTGGTAACTGATTTATTAAAACTTTGAATCAGTCAAGGAAGATGAAGGATCCAAATGAAGAGAGACAGAAAGGACAACCATTGATGGAATATATATATTTGATAGAAAATTATCATTGTCCTCTGAATTTTACATGTTATGAATGGCATGAAAGAAGATAAGTAGATTTTATTTACAAAAGCATATATTGTAGTTCTGAATGTATGAAAATGTATATAGAACTTCCAGTATCATCATATTGAAATAAATACATGGAAGCATATATTTATTTTTGTTTAGTGTTAAATTTTAGACTATTTACAAAATGCAAGCAGTAAAGATTTTGAAAAATATAGAAAAAGAGAAAAAGCAAGCATGGACGGTAGTTAAAATCTGAATAGGAAGCCACATATGTAAATTACTTGCTTTCATTTGTTTATTTGTGCAATTGATCCCTTTTCTCATGACTATCCTGAGGGAATGTTTTAGTCATGGAGCTGCTCCTTGAAGCAATGATGCAGATGGCTTCCACTCCAATTAAAATGAAAATACTTTTTTTTGGAGGGGGTAGAATTTATTTGGAATCCCTGCATACATTGAAATCCATGACCAAAGAGCACAGATGAAAAGCCCAATGTACAGAAGCATATTGAATCAACTGTATATAAGTAGTGCACATTTTCAGCTCTCTCCTGAGCTATGTGGATATGAAACAGTAAAAATACATACACAGAAGTCCTTGAGGTCTGAAATGAGGTTGGAAGAGGACCTGCTGAATGAAAGTTGAAAAGTGTTTTCATTACCTGCTTGAAGAAGCAAACACAAATCATACTGTCAAGATGAATATTACAGGATACAGAGTTTAAACAAACTAACATTCATACAGCCTAGGAAGCAATCCAAAGTCTCTTGACAAAAAGCACAGGAAAATGAATATTAAAAAAAAATTTCCAAAGGAAAAGACAATCAACAGACACCTATTTTAAACTACTATCAATACTGGAATTAGCAAGCATGGAAAATAATTTCTAACTACCTATTAACAGACAAAATAACACAGTGAAAGTCATTTGAAGGATAGATATTCTATTAAAAGAATGGCTTCCATAATAATAATGAAATTAGGGTTTACAACTGAAACATGCAGTAAGAAAAAATTTAAAGTGTTATTGGATATACTAATTATCTCTATGAAGGAATAAATACATACCAAAATTTATGTTGTAAAAAATGGACTATCTAGTACAGTAAATAAATGATGAAGCAAGAAAAGAGCTTCAGAGGTCTATGATTGAACAGAAAGAGAAATGAGCATTGTGAAACAAAGGGGATCCAAAGGTGTGAAGATTATGTCCAAACCATTTCAAATTTGGTGGAGAGATAAAGAATAATCTATAGCATATATCGCATTGAGTAGAATCATCATGTGCCTCCAGATAGATCTCCAAGAAAGAGAGAGCAAAAAACAAACAAACAAACAAACAAACAAAGCAATGATGGTGATGAAGCATCATTAAATGATTATAAAAACTAATAGCAAATATTATCTTTATTTACATTTCAAATGTTATTCCCTTTTCTAGTTTCCCCTCCAAAAATCCCCCATCTCTTTCTCCCTCTGCCTGTAAACCAACCTATCCATTCCTGCTTCCTGGTCCTAGCAGTTCCCTATATTGGGGCATATAACCTTCACAGGAGAAAGAGCCTCTCCTCACATTGATGACAGATTAGGTCATTGTCTGCTACATATGCAGCTAGGGCCGTGAATCCCACCATGTGTTTTCTTTGGTTGGTGGTTTAGTTCTTCCTATGGGGTTGTAAACCACTTCAGCTCCTTGGGTACTATCTCTAGCTCATTATTGGGGACTCTGTGCTCCATTCAAAGGAATTGAAAGCAGATTAAGGGAATATAACACCAGCTTCAAATATCAGTTCCTGAAAAGATGCTAGTTTTTCCAAGTGCAATTGATATACCAGATACAAAGTAACTAAAGGATAACCATTAGAATATATTCAAGGACAGTAAAAAGTAAGAGAATTCTATGAAAAGCAATTGCAGAAATGATTAATAGAGTAACAGAAAAATTTCCTGAAAAATAACTTTGATATGTCTGGTCAAAATAATAATTAGAAATCTAAATAGCAATGTTTGTCTGTTGAACTACTGTTAAAGGATGTTCAAATTATAAGAAGAGATGACCTTACTTTATAAACATTAAAATATTATCACAAATATTGCTGAAAGTATTTCCTAAAATACATTAGTCATATCTGAACTCATTTTGAGTACACTTGGACCTGTAATTCACAATCTACATTTTAAGGACTTTAACATGTGGACATTGCATTCTAGTTTCCCTTTTAAAAAGTTACTAACATAATGGGGGGAGTATGTGAAAACAATCCAAGAGAATATCCAAGTACAATATACTATGAGTAAGTTAGTTTTATTCTATAAATGTATTGTTGGTTTAATTTGAAAAATCTATCTGTATATGACAGCTAATAGTTGCAGTCCTGACACTGGCTTAATAAGATTACGAGCTTGTGGTCAGATTGGATTGTAGAGTTTGATTAGAAGTTAGTTTGGACTAAGTTGTCAATTTGAGGGTAACCTAGGCTATATAACTAAACATTGTATAAAACTCATTATAATATATTTTATTACAAATAAGAGCAAGTATTTATTAAATCATGCATAAAATATAAGAAAATTTAAATTCATTTAGTATCAATTATAAATATTCAGATACTTAGACAATGTATTCAATGGGAGAAAAAATGTGGAAATCTGATGAAGTTATACTTAATGCCCAAATGCTATGTGTTTCTAAAATTGTGCTGAAAGAAAGGATTCTACAACTCGAACAAATCAATGGCCTTTCTCTATACAAAGGATGAACTGGGTGAGAAAGAGATCAGGGAAACATCACCCTTCACAATAGTCACTAACAGTATAAAATATCTTGGTGTGACTCTTACGAAGGAAGTGAAAGATTTGTATGACAAGAACTTCAAGTCTCTGAAGAAAGAAATTGAGGAAGATCTCAGAAGATGGNTATAGTAAAAATGGCTATCTTGCCAAAAGCTATCTACAGATTCAATGCAATCCCCATCAAAATTCCAACTCAATTCTTCAAGGATCTAGAAAAGACAATCAGCAAGTTCATCTGGAATAACAAAAAACCTAGATTAGCAAAAACTCTTCTCAACAATAAAAGAACCTCTGGTGGAATCACCATGCCTGACCTCAAACTACTACAGAGCAATCTTTATAAAAACTGCATTGTACTGGTACAGCAACAGACAGGTAGATCAATGGAATAGGATCGGAGACCCAGAAATGAATCCACACACCTATGGACACCTGATCTTTGACAAGGGAGCTAAAACTATCCAGTGGAGAAAGGACAGCATTTTCAACAAATGGTGCTGGCACAACTGGTGGTTATCATGTAGAAGACTGGGAATTGACCCATTCTTATCTCCTTGTACTAAGGTCAAGTCTAAGTGGTTGAAAGATCTCCACATAAAACCAGAGACACTGAAACTTATAGGGGAGAAAGTAGGGAAAAGCCTAGAAGATATGGGCACTGGGGAAAAATTCCTGAATAGAACAGCAATGGCTTGTGCTATAAGAGCGAGAATTGACAAATGGGACCTCATAAAGTTGCAAAGCTTCTGTAAGGCAAAAGATACTGTCAACCAGACAAAGGGCCACCAACAGATTGGGAAAGGTTCTTTACCAATCCTAAATCAGATAGGGGACTGATATCCAATATATATAAAGAACTCAAGAAGGTGGACACCAGAAAATCAAATATCCCCATTAAAAAGTGGGGCACAGAGTTAAACAAAGAATTCTCAACTATGGAATACCGAATGGCTGAGAAGCACCTGAAAAAATGTTCAACATCCTTAATCATCAGGGAAATGCAAATCAAAACATCCCTGAGATTCCACCTCACACCAGTAAGAATGGCTAAGATCAAAAAATCAGGTGACAGCAGATGCTGGCGTGGATGTGGAGAAAGGGGAACACTCCTCCATTGTTGGTGGGACTGCAAGCTTNGGGGTCCTCAACCCTCTAGGAGGAAGAATAACATGAACTAACTAGTTCCCCCTGTGCTCATGTCTCTAGCTGCATATATGGAAGAAGATGGCCTAGTTGGCCATCATTGGGAGGAGAGGCCCCTTGGTCATACAGACTCTATATGCCCCAGAACAGGGGAATTCCAGGGCCATTATGTGGGAGGGGGTGGGTAGGGGAGCAGGGCGGGGACGCGGGAGGGTAAGGGAAAATTTCTGGATAAAATGTGAAATGTAAATGAAGAAAATATCTAATAAAGAGAAAAAAAAAACAAAAAAAGAAAGGATTCTAGCTTTCCCTGCTTTTCACACTTGTTTCAGAGGTTGTAGCCAATAGGAGAAATATAGGACATACGTGTTAAAGGGAAAGGAATTTGTTTTTATATCTAGAAGATATAATTATTTACATGACAAATTCCAGAGAATCTGCAAAATGACCTTAGGAATAAGAAGTGCATTCAACAAGTCTTTAGATAAGATAGAGCAAAATAATTTAGCAGCAGGAAATTAGATAGTGAAAATAGCAGAAATAACTCAATTGACAGTAGTTCCAAAATAAATATTTGAGAATAAATGTGACAAAAGAAATAAAAAAAATTGTACTGAAAAAAAAATACTTTGAAACTAATGTAACAAGCTATCAAACTATGAAGAAACTGATATTCCTCTTGATTAGAAGATTGATTATTATCAATGTCTTAATTTCTTTAATGCCAAATACATTATATATTATTGATGATCATTATCAAATTTATGAAAGACTTTTTAAGAACAATCTCTAACATTTCTTGAATATTCCAATAAAAATAAGACCCAGAATGAAGTGATTTTAGCAATGGAAGTTAAGTTAAATATTGCCTTACCAAATTTCAAGACTTAGCAAATGGGTAGTCAGAAGAGTTCCATGTCTGGATTATAAATAGATACATAAAGCATGTGACAGATAGAAACAATTGATAGCTATAGACAAATACAATGGTAAAATAAAAATTATTTTAATAATACAATTATGAAGTACATTATATTTTAACACCACCCCAACACATAAAGAAGATAAAAAACTTTATGTGACTACATACTTTTTAAAGTTTTTTCTTTGAAATCCAATATATACTGTACATTTAAAGATACATTGCTTGTCAGAATATACACATTCAATTATGACATAGCCACACAAAAATTCAACGTATTTTTTTTTTAAAGTGAATTTGGAATAAGAGTACTAGAAAACTCTACTAAAAATTTGAAATATGAGATGTAACAGTTTGAAAACAAAGAGTATTCATGTGGTTATTATCAAAATTATATTTTCTTAGTTGCTTTAAGATGACTCAGATAAAGAAGCTTCCACAACAAGTCTGATTATCTGAGTTCAAGAGTCAAAAAACATTTCTAAATTTAAGGAAAGAACAGAATTCCCAAAGTGATCTTCTGTCCTATACATGCATGCCATAGACTGTGCCCATCCCCAAATAGTAAATAGAATAAAACAATTTTAAATTACATTTTATATAAGATGTTGAAAATATGATTTTTATAAAAGAAACAACAAACAAAAATGAAAACAAAGTACTGGGTCAAGAGAATTGAGAATATATGTGCTCAAGTTGGAGTTGTTACATCTGTCCATGTAGTTTTTAAGTGAGGAAAGAAAGGAAGGAATAAGAAGGAGGAAGAGGAGGAGGAGGAGTAAGAGGAGATGGAAAAAGAGAAGGAAGGATAAAGAGAAGGAGAAGGAAAACAGGAGGAGGAGGAGACACAGAAGCAGCAGTAGCAAAGCCAGACTTCATAGTGAAAGAGGCATTTCTAGGAAAATTCAAATAGCTCTAAAAATATTGTGTTAGATCTTTGGAGATTGCTATCTCAAAGGTCAGTATGGTGTGATGATACACCAAAACTGAAATCTGCATCTTACTGCTCCAGAAATATCGTAAAATCTATGTAATTAATAAAGGGAGTTGGAGGACAGGAGAAGTTTGAATTGCATCAATGTATAAGCCATAGAGTGAGATATTTTCAAGGTGCTCTCTAGGTCCTTTCATTTTTGAAGAAAACTTATTATGAAATAAGGATTATTACATTGTAAACAGAAAAACACAAAAATTAATCTATATGTCAAGACCCAGGTAAATTCTGTTTATATTATAAAGAAAAAAGTCTTAAATATATACCATACTATGTCACCATACACCCAACTACAATCTTATCCCCAAACTAATATATTCGGCCCCAAACAAGGAATGAATAGATGAAAATGACATTATTTGGAGTAAGGGTTGAGCTATTCAAGACTACATTAGATGTCAGTTTCTAGCAATTTTACATGAAACATTTGTAACTATTTAGATAAACAGAAGATATCTTTCAGCTTTAAAAACTGAGTAAATTATAATGTTTTTGTTTTAAAGCTCCAATTCTTTAGTGTGTTGAGAACTATTAAGCTCTTGACCTCTGTTTTTTGTTGTTTGTTTGTTTGTTTGTTGTTTTTTGTTTCTGTTTATTTGTGTTTTTTTGAGGACATTCATCATATTGATTGACCTTAAATTCAACCAATATATCAATTTTTTGAAATATATGATGTTTTTGCTTATGTACAAATGTCCTTATCTCTGCCTCATCTTTAAAATATATTTTACACTATGTATATTATTAAAGTTTTTCTAATGTAATTTAAAGATTTTATGCCATAATGTTCTTCCTTTAATTTTTGTATAAAAATGCTTCTTGCACTTCAATCCTATTCTTATTTATTGAATAAAATATTATATATATATATATATATATATATATATATATATATATATATATTCACTCTTTTACAGTCATTACCTTTCTTAAGGTCTGCCTCTCACATTTCCTTATCCCAATCCTCTTCCCTGACTCCAAAAGTTTGTCCCCACCTCCATTATCAACCCTGCCAGGCCTCCACATTCCCAGGAACATCATGTCTCTCTAGGGTTATGCCCATCTTCTCTCACTGAGGCCAGACCAGGCAATCCTCTGTTGTATATGTCAGGGGCCTTGGACCAGTTACTGTATGCAGCCTATCTGGTTACTCAGTGTCTGAAAGATCTCAGGTGTCTGGCTTAATTGTGACTGCTGGTTTTCCCTTCTTCTCAGATTCTTTTAGGTTTTCCCTAATTCAACCACAGGAGTCAGCAGCTTCTATACCTTTGTTGGGGGTAACTGTTAGCATCTGACTCTTTCAGCTGCTTGTTGCATCCTTTTTTGAGGGGGCGGGGGCAGTCATGACAGACCCCTTTTGTGAGCACAATATAGCATCAATAATAATGTTAGGTCTTGGAACCTACCTGTGAGATGGATCCCAAGTTGGGGCTGTCACTGGAGCCCCTTTTTCTCAATGTCTTCTCCATTTTTGTCCTTGCAGTTCTTTTGGACAGGAACAATTATGGGTTAGAGTTTTTGACTGTGGGATGGCAACCCCAACTATCCACTTGATGGCATCCTGTCCTTCTACTAGAGGTAGACTCTAATACTTCCTTCTCCCCCGTGTTGGACATTTTATCCAAGGTTCCTTCCTTTGAGTCATAACAGTCTTTCAACTCTCAGGTCTCTGGTAATTTCTAGAGGGTCCTGCAAACCCATCTCCAAGGTTGCATATTTCCATTCATTATGCTGGCACCCAGGGCTTCCCTATATCCCCCCCTCACCCCCCTAGGCAAATACCTGATGTGCTCCCCTTTCCCCTCCTTTTCTCCTCTCCCACCTGGGTCCCTACCTCTCTCTGCCTCCTGTGATTGCTTTCTTCTCCTTCCCACGTGGGATTTAGGACATTCTGCTTGTTCACCTTGACTTCTGTGGATTGTATTCAAGGTATTCTGTATGTTTTATGGCTAATATTCACTTATTAGTGAGTACATACCATGCATGTCATTTTGGGTTTGAGATACCTCACTCAGGATATTTTCTAGGTCCATCCGTTTGCTTGCAAATCTCATGTCATCATTCTTTGTTGTTGTTGTTGTTCTTTCAGACAGGGTATCTCTGTGTAGTTCTGGCTGTCCTGGAACTCACTCTGTATACCAGGCTGGCCTCGAACTCAGAAATTCGCCTGCCTCTGCCTCCCAAGTGCTGGGATTAAAAGCATGCACCACCATGCCTGGCCTGAGTAGTATTCTCTTGAGTAAATGAACCACATTTTATGTATCCATTTTTCTGTTATGGGACATCTAGGTTGTTTCCAGATTCTGGCTATCACAGATAAGGCAGCTACGAACATAGTGGGGCATGTTCCCCTGTTGTATGCAACATCTATTTAATAGATCCCCAAGAGTGGAAGAGCTGGGTCTTCACTTACATCTATTTCCAACTTTTTTAGAAACCTTCAGATTGATTTCCAGAGTAGTTGTACCAGTTTACAATCCTACCAACATTTAGGAGTGTTCGTATTTCTCCACATCCTTGCCAATATGTCCTGTAACAGGAGTTTTTGATCTTAGCTATTCTGATTGGTATAAGGGGGAATCTCAGGGTTGTTTTGATTTGCATTTTCTTGATCACAAAGGACTTTGAATATTTCCTTAAGTGCTTCTCAGGCATCCTAGATTGTTCTGTTGTGAATTCTCTGTTTAGCTCTATACTCCAGCTTTTTTTTTTTTTTTTTTTTTTTTTTTTTTTTTTTTTTTTTTTTTTTTTTTTTTTTTTTTTTTTTTTTTTTTTTTTTTTTTTTTTTCTCTCTTTATTAGATATTTTCTTCCTTTACATTTCACATGTTATCCAGAAATTTTCCCTTACCCTCCCGCGTCCCCGCCCTGCTCTCCCACCCACCCCCTCCCGCGTAATGGCCCTGGCATTCCCCTGTTCTGGGGCATATAGAGTCTGTATAACCAAAGGGCCTCTCCTCCCAATGATGGCCAACTAGGCCATCTTCTTCCATATATGCAGCTAGAGACATGAGCGCAGGGGGAACTAGTTAGTTCATGTTGTTCTTACACCTAGAGGGTTGAAGACCCCTTCC